>OVBE01000152.1:37182-64241 GCA_900406425.1 Iberis pinnata
CGAGATGTTATGGTTAGTTTTTATTGCATTGTGAATTTTTTTTTTTTTTCAAAATAATATTTGAAATTTATTTGGCTCCATTGGGATCAATATTTTAGGGGTTTGCAAGAAAATTAAGATGAGTATAAGTTACAAAACGTCTAAATTGTAAAAAGGAATTATATAAAAATTAATAATTAATGTATAACTAAACAAAAGATGAAAACATAATTTAGTACTAGTCATCTTTTATTATCTTTTTATGAAAATTTTCAATTTGAGGAGGAGTTGCCTTATTGGTCTAGGTCTATAATCGATTTTTTTAAGTACAAAATTACAAAAATCATTTTCTTTGATCCATTGAAGATGGTATCATGCTTTATGTCTACTAGAAAATAAAATAAATGGTTTATTCCACGGTATCACTTAGACTGTAAGAGATTAATGATTTTGGCACCTAACTTTTCCTAATCTACAAAAAAAAAAAAAAACTAGCCAATTTTCAATGTGTTTTTTATGAGATTCTCAAAAATACTACAAAAATTTAGTTTTAGTCCAAAAATATCATACCCTCCCAAAAATTTCAAAAATACCATAAAATGTTTTTGTTCAAAAATACTACAAATTTGAAGTAGTTTTAAAATTTATAATTTAAATTCCAAAACCTCAAAATCAAACCCTACGCTCTTCAAAACAAAACTCTAGATTCTAATTCGTTAATCCAAACCCAAAATTTTAAATTTTAAATCCTTAAAATTCACTTTTTATATTTTTGAAAAGTTTATGAATGTGTGGTATTTTCAGAACTTTTGGGAATGTGTGGTATTTTCAGAAATTTGGTATTTGAAGTAATTACTTTTTTTATTAGAGTTTAAACTAATTAGGTTTGGCTGTTGTGACCAAAAAATAAAAAATAAAGTAGTATCCAATCAAAATTTTGGATTAATAATTAAATAAATTTAGATACATAATTTATGATAAAAATGTTGTTTTTGTACATAATGTATTAAATATAAAAAAAGAGACCGTTTGAAAAGAAAATAAATGCAGAAGCGAGTTAAGTATTGAGTACGTGCATTTATACACGCACGCTTCACACGCCTTGTTTTTACATCGGTCACTGCGTCACTCTACGACGTCGTTTTAGTCATCCTTCACATACAATTACTAAAGCCCAATTTCTTGTTCAGTTATTAAAGCCCAATTTCATGTTACAAAATAAAGCCCATTTTATATAACAAAAGCCCATAAATAACAACTGCATTATTACATTACATAAGTTAGGGCTGGCCATAAAAACCGAAACCCGAAATCCGAACTAAAACCGAACCGAAAAAACCGAAACCGAAAATTTCTTTCAAATAATCCAAACGGTTCCTGTATATCTCAATCCGAAAAACCGAATCTGAACCCGAACCGAACCGAAACCCGAAAGTATAACCGAAAAATTTGTATATATATGACTATATATGTAATTGTTATCGAATAATTAGAATTTTAGGTAGAAATTATAGGTTTTTAGTAAGGTAACTAGGATATTTATAGGTTTTTGTTCGATATTTTGGATTTTTGATTCGATTAAGTTGGATTTTAGCTAAGTTGTCCAGATAATTTGGATTTTTTTACGGATATTTTGGAGTTTTGGTTCCATTTCGGATCCTAATAAAAATGAAAAAACCGATCCGAACCCGAATGGATCCGAATCGAATCCGAACCGAACTTTTAAATAACCTGAACGATTCCTATATATTTCTAACCGAATTATCCGAAATCCTAATTATACGAACCGAAAACCGAATGCCCACCCCTAATATAAGTTGTAAATCACTGAATTATAAAAAAAGGTGACGTGGATTTTGTAAGAAATAGGACAAAATTAGTTTTTTTAATTTCCGCGTCCGAAATACAAGCTTGTAATAAAAAAGAAAAGACAAGGGTAATTTAGGTATATTAATGTCTTAATTCAACGTCTTAAGTTTAATTAATTTAATGATGCTGTCAATTTAATTAAAGTTAAAAAAAAAAAAAAAAACACTTTTTTTTTTCTCCAAAACAAATCACAAAGGGGGACGAGGTAAGGGAAGAGAGGGAAGCACGAAAGCCTCAACACAAAAAATTAGCGAAAGAAATAAAATAAATTAAAAATAAATATTCCCATTTCTTAGGCATTGAATCAATCTTCTCGTTGAACGATTTTCGCCATTTGCATTGTCGGTGTATATTTGGAGTTCAAATGTTGCTTTGATCTTCTTTTAACAACTAGATCCAGAGAAAGCAAGAAGAAGAAGGAATAAAAATGGTAAAATGTTTGTTTTTTTCAATGGGTTTTTGAATGTTTTTAATCTGTTTTTGTTTCTTCATTTTTTTGTTTATGAAGAAGAACAACATTTTGTGTTTTTGTTTAATTTGAATCTTGAGTTGTTTTTATCTTTTAATTGTTGATTTTAGTTTGTTTTTTGATGATTGTGATTTTGAATAATGATTGACTTCAAATTCAGAAATTTCTGATTGAGTTTTTGTGTATGATTCTTCATTGATTCAGAGATGTTTAACATGGTTTTTGATTGCATTAAAGCAGAGATTCTATGTGATTTTTAAGCTAAGAGAAAGTTTTATTTAGTTTTGGTGCAATTTATTAGATTTGAAGATGCAATCATGCAAGGTTTTTTAGTAATTTGAGAGTTTTGAGTAGTCAAAAGCTTGTGAATGATGTTTAACTTTGTTTTTGTGTGCAGGTTGCTTCCTTTAATCCTGCAGTTGGATCTCATGTGTGGGTGGAAGATCCTGATGAAGCTTGGCTTGATGGTGAAGTTGTTGAGATTAATGGTGATCAGATTAAAGTTCTTTGCACTTCAGGGAAACAAGTATGTGCTTTTATAATCATAATCTACTCTACTCTTTGATCTAATCTTAGAGGGCTTTGGAAGCATGAGAAGCTTTAATGAAATCATCTTCTTTGTATTTTTAATAAAGGTCGTTGTTGGAGCTTCTAATATATATCCAAAAGATGTCGAAGCGCCAGCTTCTGGAGTTGAAGACATGACAAGGCTAGCTTATTTACATGAACCTGGAGTTCTTCAGAATTTGCAATCAAGATATGATATCAATGAGATTTATGTGAGTGAAAATTTCATACACACAAATTAAAAAAAAAGTCATTGCATCTTCATTCGTTGTTATTAAACTCGCGAATTTCACTTTTCAGACATATACTGGAAGCATATTAATCGCTGTTAATCCGTTTAGAAGACTACCACATCTATATAGTACTCACATGATGGCTGAATATAAAGGTGCTTCTCTTGGTGAGCTAAGTCCACATCCTTTCGCTGTTGCAGATGCTGCTTACAGGTAACTTAGGAGATGTTCATAGAACACTGTTTTAGTGTTTTTTTTCGATTATTCTCTTTTTTTTTTTATGTAAATGATTTTGTTTGTATGGGGTTTTATTATATTTTGCAGACAGATGGTTAATGAAGGAGTAAGTCAATCTATATTGGTTAGTGGTGAAAGTGGTGCTGGTAAAACTGAAAGTACAAAGTTGCTTATGAGATATCTTGCTTATATGGGAGGAAGAGCTGCTGCTGAAGGAAGAAGTGTTGAGCAGAAAGTGTTGGAGGTGAAAACGATTACAATTTCGATAGATTCAGTTCCTCTGAATTCATGGTATTAGTCATTTTTGTTGCTGTTTTTGACTGTTTCTTGTATTTACTTTTCGTGCAGTCGAATCCTGTTTTAGAAGCATTTGGGAATGCAAAGACTGTTAAGAACAATAATTCTAGGTACTTTGCTTCTCATTCTTTCAGTTATAGTTACATCTAATTTAGGTCTTAAGGTTTTGAAATTTCCTTATTTGTGTTGTGCAATGTTACAGTCGATTTGGTAAGTTTGTGGAGATTCAGTTTGACCAATCAGGGAGGATATCTGGAGCTGCTATAAGAACTTATTTGTTGGAAAGATCGCGTGTTTGCCAAGTGTCTGATCCCGAAAGAAACTATCATTGTTTCTATATGCTTTGTGCTGCACCAGAAGAAGTAAGTTAAAATAACCAAGTGAAGTAGTTACTGATTCGCTGGATACTAACGTACATAATCTTTTGTAATGTCAGGATGTTAAGAAGTTCAAGCTTGGTGATCCGAAGACATACCATTATCTTAATCAATCCAAGTGTATTGCGATGGAGAGTATAAATGATGCGGAGGAATATCATGCAACAAAAAAGGCTATGGATGTCGTCGGAATCAGTTCTGAAGAGCAGGTAACTCCATCGGTTGAAATTAGTGAAACCTGCTAAATTAATATAGTTACCAACTTCTAAACATTTCGGGTATGTATCCAGGATGCAATTTTCCGAGTTGTGGCTTCCATTCTACATTTGGGGAATATTGAATTTGCTAAAGGAACCGAGGTTGATTCATCGATCCCCCGAGATGAAAATTCTCGTTTTCATTTGCGAACCGCCGCTGAGCTTCTCATGTAAGTGGCTGAAGTTGGTTTCTTCTGTATGTGGCTGAAGTGAGTGTCCTTATTCACAATAACTTCTTTTTCCAGGTGTGATGAAAAGTCACTTGAGGATTCTCTATGCAAACGTATCATGGCAACCCGTGATGAAACCATCACAAAAACACTCGATCCAGAAGCCGCTACTCTAAGCAGAGATGCTTTGGCTAAAGTCATGTACTCAAGGTTGTTTGACTGGTAAGTTCCCCTGTTCTCAGTAGCTACTTCTCTTCAACAGACCTGCTTATACTAATTATATTTCTGTTTATGCAGGCTCGTTGAGAAGATTAATAGTTCAATTGGTCAAGATCCTGAATCGAAGTACTTGATTGGTGTTCTTGATATCTATGGATTCGAGAGTTTCAAGACAAACAGGTGCTTAACCGGTATGCTTGTTGTTTTTAGATTGGGGTAGATAGGTTCCTAGACAATGTAACAGGTCTTCAAAAGTTGGAAATCCTAATAAGCTTAGTTAAAAATTTGTAATTTTTGAACTTGTCGCATGTGGTTGCTTTTACATTGTCTTCTGTAATAATGTTTACTTTGCAGAACATTATTCGAAAAGGAACATTGTTAGATAGATTGTGCACTGATGAAACTTATCGGTAGGGTATTGCCGTGTGACCTTTAGAAGAATCTATAATTACTTCGGATTCTGGTTTGTCGTTGTTCTTTGTCCCACTACTAACTGTTGCAAGTATTGTTGCAGTTTTGAGCAATTTTGCATCAATTTGACTAACGAGAAACTTCAGCAGCACTTTAATCAGGTTTCTGATCAAATAAGCTCTTTCATTCTCTTTCTGAACTTTTCTAACTTGTGAAAACTTGGCATGATGCAGCACGTCTTTAAAATGGAGCAAGAGGAGTATAAGAAGGAGCAGATCAATTGGAGTTATATTGAGTTTGTAGACAATCAAGATATTTTGGACCTTATAGAAAAGGTTTCCTCTGATAAACTAATTTTTCTTGTTATGTCATTGATAATTTGATATTATAACTCTTAGTTCATTAGTTGCTCACTTTTGATGTGTTTTTTTACCTTCAGAAACCCGGTGGTATTATTGCTCTTCTAGATGAAGCTTGGTAAGTTTAATCCGTTATTTAGCTTTTTCTTTCAAATTACTTGTCTGATAAAAGAAATGTAGCTGAAGTGAAGCTTTCATTGTGTAGCATGTTCCCTAGATCAACACACGAGACATTTGCTCAGAAGTTATATCAGACATACAAAAACCACAAGCGCTTTACTAAGCCTAAATTGGCTCGCAGTGACTTCACAATTTGTCATTATGCTGGTGATGTAAGTATCTTTGGCTTATTGTCACATGATTGTGAAAAGATATACAAGTAAGTAACTGGTTTAACGAGCATGGCTATTTTTACAGGTCACATATCAGACAGAATTTTTCCTAGACAAGAACAAAGATTATGTTATTGCTGAGCATCAAGCATTGTTAAATGCTTCTACATGTTCCTTTGTTGCTAATTTGTTCCCACCATTATCTGATGATGGCAAACAATCGAAATTCTCCTCTATCGGTACCCGTTTCAAGGTGAGTATTTGGTACCTGTTTCCATATGTTTTATTTTTGTAGGGTTACAGATTTGATGTTTGTGCTTCTTTGCAGCAACAATTGGTATCATTGCTTGAGATTCTCAATACAACAGAGCCACATTATATCCGATGTATAAAGCCTAATAATCTTTTGAAACCTGGAATCTTTGAGAACCAAAATGTTCTACAACAATTACGATGCGGAGTACGATTGACATCTACTTTTTGATTAAACAATCAATCTTCTCGTTGTCATGGTTGATTTCAGAAGAATAATGATTCTTGGTTGTTTTTTTTCCGGAACTTAGGGAGTGATGGAGGCAATTCGGATTAGTTGTGCTGGATATCCTACTAGGAAGCATTTTGATGAATTCTTGAATAGATTCGGTATCCTTGCTCCACAAGTGCTGGAGAAGAAGTAAGATTTCTCTTCCTCCTCGGATATCCTTCACTGCGAGGTAGTAACTTATGTTTCTGACTTTGTTTAATTGAATATATTAGTTCTGATGAGCCGGGTGCTTGCAAGAAGCTTCTTGATAAAGCTGGTCTTGAAGGATATCAGGTAAGTTTTTTATAATCATTTTAGTTTCTTTAGACTGCTTTTATGATGAGTTAGTTACCTGAGATTTGGAAGTGTTTTACTTTTTGTAGATTGGTAAGACGAAAGTTTTTCTTAGGGCTGGACAAATGGCAGATTTGGATACTCGAAGAACCGAAATCTTGGGAAGATCGGCGAGTATTATCCAAAGGAAAGTACGGTCGTATCTCGCAAAGAAAGCTTTTATCCAGCTGCGTCTTACCGCTACACAGATCCAAGCAGTTTGCAGAGGTATTCAAAACTAATTTTCCCTTTCAAGACTGTAGTAGATTGGCTTCTTCTTCTTCTTTGTCTTCGCTCTAATTGCGAATTCGGCACTTACTTTTTTGCAGGTTATCTTGCTAGAAGTATATACGAAAACATGCGTAGAGAAGCTGCTGCTTTGAGAATTCAGAGAGACTTGCGTAAGTTTCTTGCTCGGAAATCTTACACTGAGCTATTTTCTGCTACGATTTCAATTCAAGCTGGTATGCGTGGTATGGTTTCCCGAAAGGAACTCTCTTTCAGAAGGAAGACTAAAGCTGCAACAATAATCCAGGTATGATATACTTAAAATTACTAAAGTATGGTGCTTTCATTTTGACTGCTTATGTATCACCACAATACATCATTAGCCTGAATGCTACTAAGAACATCCAATCATGGTTTTTTCGTGTGTGTGGCGTTTACATTACAGACCCAGTGTCGTGTATATTTGGCTCGACTGCATTACAGAAAACTAAAGAAAGCAGCCATCACAACACAATGCGCATGGAGAGGAAAAGTTGCGCGTAAAGAACTTAAAAACCTTAAGATGGTGAGATGTTGTACACTGATCAGAACAAACTTATTTGACTTTTTAAGATACTGTCGCGTGAAAATAACCGCGATTTCCTATAATGTATATTACACACAGGCCGCTCGAGAAACGGGAGCTCTCCAAGAAGCGAAAAACAAGCTCGAGAAGCAAGTTGAGGAACTTACATGGAGATTACAGTTAGAGAAACGAATGAGAGTGAGAGTTTTTTTCTTTCTTTATCAAATCGAACCTTTGATTTTTGCTAAGATTCCTAATTTTCAATGCTGTAGACTGATCTGGAAGAGGCTAAGAAACAAGATAATGCCAAGTATGAGGAGTCTTTACAGGAAATACAAAATAAGTTCAAAGAAACTGAGGCGTTGCTTATTAAAGAGCGTGAAGCTGCTAAGAAAGTTTCTGAGGTGCTTCCTATTATTAAAGAGGTTCCTGTAGTTGACCAGGAACTAGTGGAGAAACTCACTAATGAAAATGAAAAACTAAAGGTGAGTCTCAATTATGGATCTGTAGCTTACGAGATCGATAAAGAATGCGCAATAATACTGTTTACAGAACCTATTGAAAAGTGTTGGTCTTCTATTGTTTGTCTTATGCTAGGGAATGGTGAGTTCGTTGGAGATAAAGATAGATGAGACAGCAAAAGAACTTAAAGAGACAAGTAAGATTAGTCAAGATAGACTAAAACAAGCTTTGGATGCAGAATCTAAAGTAGTGAAGCTGAAAAATGCAATGCAAAGGTACCAATTAGCACTGACAGTAATACATACTTCTCTTGTTCAAGACCATACGCTGATGTTTTTATCTGCAGGCTTGAAGAAAAGATAACGGAAATGGAGGCTGAGAAACAAGTATTGCGTCAGCAAACAATCTTAAACACACCTGCAAGAACTGCACCAGGACATCCTCCAACTTCAACAGCTAAAGTAAAAATGTTTCACTGAAACTCTAGTTGTGCTTTTTAGGGGTGGGCATTCAAATTTTCGGGTCGAGTTCGGGTCAAAAATTTCGGGTATAAGAGTTTACTACCTATACAGGACCCGAAAATTTTCGGGTCGGGTCAACACTATGAGAATCGATTTATACCCGAAATTTTTTGGTATCCCAATAGGTTACGTATATACCCGCAAATAATTAAAATACTTTAAATCTATAAAAAATCCAAAATTAGTTAAAATGTTAATATAGTTTTTGGCTTTATGCCATTACACATCTCTTCCAAATAACAACATAAAAACATTTTCAAAAAACAAAATTGCTATTAGATTTTAGGAAATAAGTTGAATCGACAAAATTTCCCTCTACCTAAACCCTAAAATTCTCAAACAAGTTGAAGTTTGGAAGTGTATTTTTTTGTTTAATGCATGTACCCTATCGGGTACCGGGTTGGATCGGGTTCGGGTCGAATAGCCGAAAAACATTAGCTTTCAGGTTGAGGTTTTCGGGTCGGGTTTGGGTTGGGTTTCGGGAAATATGCCCACCCCTAGTGCTTTTCTAGGCTACCTCAATTTGTGCTTGATGTTAAACTTCTTGGTTTCAGAATGAGAATGGCCACCATACAATCCTCGAAAACCAGATCTATGTACCGGTAGTTCTTCCAAAACAACTATATTGATCTCTTAGATTTGTCTCATTTCTTGTTCTGCTGGTTCCTTTATTTGATAAGTTTAATTTTCCAGGAAGCTGAGATTGATGGAAATGCTGCGAAATCTGCTGCTGAGCGTCAACTTGTAATATGCCTATTCACTTTATATTCTATATACAAAAACTGTTTTTAAGAAGTAACTCTTTTAATTTGCTTTTCTCTGCCTTTACAGGAGAAAGTTGATACTCTCATTGACTGTGTTAAGGAGAACATTGGTTTCAGTAATGGGAAACCTATTGCTGCATTTACAACATACAAATGTCTTCTTCACTGGAAATGTTTTGAGTCAGAGAGGACTAGTGCGTTTGATCGTCTTATTGAGATGATTGGTTCTGCGATTGAGGTAAATCTTAAAGCATTTCTTGGCATTATGAAGATACTGCTATGTCCCCAAATGAGGATTCTTGGATATGACTTACTGATTATTTGTTTTCAGAAAGAAGATGATAATAATCATTTGGCGTATTGGTTAACAAACACATCTGCATTACTGTTTATACTTCAAAAAGGTCTTAAAACTGGTGGAACAGCAGCAAAGAAACCACCCATGACAACCTCCTTGTTCGGAAGAATGGCCTTGGTATATTAAGTACTGCTTTTTCGACGGCTCTTTTACTTTCTATGTCATAACTATCTTTTTTCCTTATTGTTATACTAGAGTTTCCGATCATCACCAAACCTTGCTGCTGCTGCTGAAGCTGCAGCTCTTGCTGTGATCCGTCCAGTAGAAGCGAAGTACCCGGCTTTGCTTTTTAAACAACAGCTTGCAGCATATGTCGAAAAAATATTCGGAATGATTAGAGATAACTTGAAGAAAGAACTCTCAGCTTTAATTTCTCAATGCATTCAGGTTTTTCCATTTTACTCGCAACTATAGTTTCTTTGTTTGATCAATGGTTATTAACAAGTTTTTTGTTTTAAGGCACCGAGAATTTCGAAAGGAGGAGTACAAAGAACTGGTAGAACTCTTGGACCTGCAGTTCACTGGCAGAGTATTATTGATGGTCTTAATTCACTTCTTACCATCTTGAAAGACAATTATGTAAGAAAAAATAGTAAAACTTTCCATTACATTGATCTAATATTGACTCCTTCAAATTTACTCATATCTTGCTCATGGTTACAGGTTCCTTTGGTACTTATCCAGAAGATACACACTCAAACTTTCTCTTTCATCAATGTACAATTGTTCAACAGGTAAATCACACTTGTACTTGAAATCTAATGGAAGCTAGATCATGCTCCCTAGTTTTCTTACTTAGTTTTTTTGTTTTTAACATCGTGAAGCCTTCTCCTGCGTAAAGAGTGTTGTACATTCAGCAATGGAGAATTTGTGAAATCTGGACTTGCAGAGCTAGAGTTATGGTGTGGCCAAGTCAATGAAGTATTATCATACCTCATAGTCTATATTACAAAAGGAAATTTCTTTGTTTTGAAATTTATAAAGAAGTTTTCTTCTTTGATTTTGTAGTATGCTGGACTATCTTGGGATGAACTAAAGCATATCAGACAAGCTGTTGGATTTCTGGTATGTTCTTATCTAAAGCATCCCTGGATTTGTTGTAATCTGATTTCAAATTTGGTTTTTAAGCTTTTCTTCTCCTCTTTTAACATTTCAGGTTATTCACCAAAAATACCGAATATCATATGATGATATAGTACATGATCTTTGTCCGGTATTGGTTTAAACTCTTCTAATAAGAACTCAATACACACAATTCAATAGATTCTTGATTCACTTGATTCTTTGTTATTTTCAGATCCTCAGTGTACAACAACTTTACAGGATATGTACATTATATTGGGATGATTGCTATAACACAAGAAGTGTTTCTCAAGAGGTAACTTAAAACAATATCATCTTGAGATCAAACTTCAAGCTCCTTTTTAAGATGTTTAAAAGAATAGTGTTGAATCTCTCTCTGTAACAGGTAATATCGAGCATGCGTGCGCTTATGACAGAGGAATCGAATGATGCAGACAGCAATTCCTTTTTGTTGGATGATAATTCTAGGTAACTAACTCTCTGACTTGATGATCCATGGTTCTTTAATTGGTGTGGATCATGTTCTTGGTCTTATAAGTTACTCTTTGTTGTTTCTCTGCAGCATTCCTTTCTCAATCGATGAAATCTCGAATTCGATGCACGAAAAAGACTTTGCGAATGTGAAGCCTGCGAAAGAGCTTTTAGATAATCCAGACTTCACTTTCTTACAGTAAAATTTTTGGAATTGAGAAAAAGCTCAGATTTGTAAAAGCTCCTCCTCTGTTTTTTTTTTAGTTTGAGGGTGGAAGGAGTTAAAAGGGAAAAAAGATGGGAACAAAGTGTAAATTTTTTATTTTATTTGTTGTGGGGTTGTTTTCTTACAAAACATATGTGATTTATTTACCAATTCATTTATTTGTTACTTGATCCAGTTTTAATGTTTTTATCAGTTTTGGACCCAGAATTCTGTGTTATGTGTTTCACGCCCCAGACTCAATTTCCAATTTGGTTACCATATGATGAAGATGCTTTGTTACTGACCAAAGTTAATTTTTTTTTTCACTTAATAAGATTGATTTGTACCGATTAAAACACACAAATCGGCTATTTGTAAAATCAAACTCCAGAATCAAAGCCGACGAAAGATAAGATTTTTTCGAAATTAAGATTGTACTAAAATAGAAAAATCGGCGATTTGTAAGATTAAACTCCAGAATCAAACCGACGGAAGATAAAATTTTTTCGAAGCCAAGATTGTACCAAAATAGAAAAACAACAAGCATAATAAAACCGAACTAAATGAATAAATACACAAAAGAATCGAAAACTCATAAACTAATGTCGACAACTTTTAAAACGCACACCGCAAAGATCTTCAATAGTCCATTATAACGATGAAGTGCAATCTTCCTATTATTTATATTTTATAAATATTACTTGATTTTTAAAAAAATTTAATTTAATACAAAAAACTATGTTTTATAGATTTTTTTTGTCACCGTTAGTTTTTTTTTAATATTAATTTATGAGTTACAACCGGTTAGTTCAATAGTCTAATTTTCATAAATAAAAAAATGCGTATTATGGGAATGACCATATTCGTCCTCTTATTAGTAATCGGTAAAAATATTTTTTTTATTTTTATAATTTGTTTCATTTTTCTTTTGTAAAAATGTATTTAGGGTGAATAGTTATGATAAAATATTTTGTAATTAAAAACAAAAATAGATGTTTTTAGATGGAAAATATATTTTTTATTAAAAAGAAAATACCATGTTTACTAATTTGGTTTTAATGTATCCTGAAAAAAATAAATTTTGATTGTATTATAGAAAATAAAAGTTTTACTCATTTTTTAATTTATCAGAATGATTATATTTGTAGAAATGAATAATTAAATAAGCAAAAAATAAAAATAAAAATAAAAATAGAACAGAGTAAGGTAGGGATAAAACCTGAACACCATTTCTTCTTCCTCTTCTTCGTTGCGCCGCTTTCTCACTGCTTCTTCCATTTTCGCCGATCGTTGTTATTTCTCGTAGCTCAGGTTTGTTTCGATCTCGAATTTCATCTTCTTAGTATAATATTCAATCAAGAAACTGATAAATCCAATTGTCCACGTTCTGTTCTTACAATTTTCATCTCTCATAGTCCGGAGATCTAAGTTTTGGTTTGGGAATCGAAACATTTTGATGTTTAGGCAACGAAATTTGTGTGGAATCTTTGTGTTGAGTTGATTGTGATGATGTAGAAATCCTAATTTTGAAAAGGTTCTTGTATTGTGAAGTCGCATAAGTTGTTGTACTCTGATGAACAACTGCTAGGGTTCTGATTGATTACCATTTTAAGCAGGAGAAGAAGAAGAACCTTCAATCTTTTTCATTATGTCTCGGAACAAGGGTTTGGCTGAGCAAGATCTTAGTAAATTGGATGTAACTGTGCTACATCCTTTATCTCCTGAGGTCATTTCTCGCCAAGCTACTATAAATATAGGTAAATTTTTCAGAGAAGAAGCCTTTTAGCTTCGTTAACTTTCTCCTCATACTCCTTTGGTCTTTTAGTTTTTGTCAATCTCAAAGCTACTAACCTTGCATAGAAGCTAAAGATGTTTATGTTATCTCTCAGGAACGATTGGGCATGTCGCTCATGGAAAGTCGACTGTTGTGAAAGCTATTTCTGGTGTGCAGGTAATGGATTCGGCCAATAGGAGCCATTGTTGATTACAGTGGAGTTCCATGTATCATTTGTATGATTTCCTTTTCTTGTGTAGACTGTTCGTTTTAAGAATGAATTGGAGCGTAACATTACCATTAAGCTTGGATATGCAAATGCCAAGATTTACAAATGTGAGGATGAGAAATGCCCTAGACCAATGTGTTACAAGTGAGTTATTGCTTGTGAAAGTGTTTTTTTCATCTTCTAACATGAGGTTGTGTCAAGAAAGTCGTACCAACTTGTTTCTAATATTAGGGCTTATGGAAGTGGAAAAGAAGACAACCCGAATTGTGATGTTCCTGGATTTGAGAACGCCAAGATGAAACTATTGAGGCATGTGTCATTTGTGGATTGCCCGGTATGATTCAAATGATGGTATAACCATTTCCTATGTCAATAGTTGTGCGTTTACAGAATTGGGGGATGCTAGAGAAGTATCCATTAGCTATTGCCATTCATTACTTCCTTTTTTCTTAACTTAATTTTTGTTCTATTCTTCAGGGACACGATATTCTCATGGCTACAATGCTTAATGGAGCAGCCATCATGGATGGTGCACTACTTTTAATCGCTGCAAATGAGACCTGTCCGCAACCACAAACGTCTGAACATCTTGCTGCCGTTGAGATTATGCGTCTTCAGCATATCATAATCCTTCAGAACAAGATTGATCTTATTCAAGAGAATGTTGCTATCAATCAGCATGAAGCAATTCAGAAATTTATAATGGTTCGATCTCGATCTGATTCCCTCTAAAGAATTTGTTTGTTTGATTCTCATATTTTGATAACATACTGCTTGCAGAACACTGTCGCGGATGGTGCTCCTATCGTCCCTGTCTCAGCACAATTGAAATACAACATTGATGTTGTGTGTGAGTACATTATCAAGAAGATTCCAATCCCTGAGAGGAATTTTATTTCACCACCAAATATGATAGTGATTCGTTCTTTTGATGTTAACAAACCTGGATGTGAAGTTGATGAGCTTAAAGGTGGAGTTGCAGGTGGAAGTATCCTCCAGGTATCTATTTCTCGACCTCTCTTGATCTCTTGTTGCGTGTGATCAGTGTCTTTAAACTACATTTCTATTGTAGGGTGTTTTGAAAGTGAACCAATTAATCGAGGTCCGGCCTGGTATTGTTGTGAAAGACGAGCGTGGCAATCCGAAATGCACTCCAATCTACTCCCGCATAATTTCGCTCTTCGCTGAACAAAACGAGCTTCAGTTTGCTGTTCCCGGAGGTCTGATAGGAGTCGGAACAACAATGGACCCGACTCTTACACGAGCCGATCGATTAGTTGGTCAAGTCCTTGGTGAAATTGGTTCACTCCCTGATGTCTTTGTCGAACTCGAGGTATAAAAACTAGGGCTGAGCATTTAAACCGAACCGAATTTAATTCGGTTAATTCTGTTCGGTTTCTTCGGTTCAATTCGGCAACTCTTTTATTTTAGTTCGGTTCGGTTCGGGAACAATTTTATTTTACACTATATTAACAGAACCGACCTGAACTGAACCGAAGTAGCTATAAGCTTAACCGAATAAACCAAAATCAACCGAAAAAACGAAAATAAACCGAAACCCCGAAAATTAGTCACAATTTAACATTTTCGAACCGAATAAACCGAACCGAACAAACCGAATGCTGAACTAAACCGAATTTTTATTCGGTTCAATTTGGCACAAAAAAACGGAAAAATCGAAAACCGAATAAGCCGAATGCCCACCCCTAATAAAAACAACAACTCAAGAACAATGACAATGATTCATCATCTTAACTCCAAAAAGATAGTTAATTTGGTTATGTTAAAATCTTTAGGTGAACTTTTTTCTTTTAAGACGTTTATTGGGAGTAAGAACAAAAGGATCAGAGAAACAAGGGAAAGTATCAAAGCTAACAAAAGGAGAGATTCTAATGCTTAACATTGGTTCAATGTCGACTGGAGCTAAAGTTGTTGGAGTTAAGAATGATTTGGCTAAGTTGCAATTGACCGCGCCGGTTTGTACAAGTAAAGGAGAGAAAGTGGCTTTAAGTCGTCGTGTAGAGAAGCATTGGAGATTGATAGGTTGGGGTCAGATTCAAGCTGGTACCACCATTGAAGTTCCTCCTTCACCTTTCTGAGATCTGGGGTTTGCTTTTTTTTTTTTTTGTTGGTAAAATTGTTTAACCTCTTCAAATAAAACTTTTTATTTGAGTGGTTTTGGAGAGTGACCATAATATCTAATCTGTTGCTAGTTGCTCTTGTTTGTTCTTTCTTAGAGTATTGCTAAATTTTGTGTCATGAGAAAAGTGTATGGTAATTTTTTACCTTTTTTTTGTCACACTTTTTATTTTTAAACTTGTTAAAAGTATTTTAAAAATATATGTAGGTAGGTAGTTGGGAAAATGGTCTAATAATTCTTCAACTTTTATAATGTGGCAAAAAAATTCCTCAAATTTTAGATGTGCAAAATAATTCTTCAATTCAGGATTGACTATACAAAAGTAGACTAAAATGTTTAAAGATACACCATTCTGTTTATGTATGTGTTAAAAGTATGTTTTTGTGTATTAAACAATTAAATGTTGCATAAATAACTATTTATGTATATTCTAATGAATTTTAAACAAAAGAAACTTATTGGAATCAAAATAGAAAACTGAACAAAACCAAAACTGAATATAAACCAAACCATATTTCAAATGAATTCAAATGATTTAATTTTTATAAAATTGAAAAAGCAAAAAAATTAAACCTGGAACATTCACCTCTAAAAGAACCATACAATTATAAGTAATTTGAGTTTTTTTTTGAATGTGTGAATGAAGTCATGCATGTTCTCTGAAAGCTAGATATGATTGAAAAACCCATGTTTCAAAAAAATTTTTTAGCGATGTCTTTGGCTTCGCATTTAGTTTTAGAAGTTGTTTGGCTAAATTTTGGAGGATTCTCAAAAATATCAAAAGATAATTATTATTCAATAATGCCATACATTCTTAATTTGTTCCCAAGTACAATAGAATTATCTTTTTTTCAAAAAATACCAGAAATTTATAATAATTTAAAACCTTCAAATTTAAACTCGAAACTCCTAAAAAGAAACCATACCCCTTTCAAAATAAATCATAAACTCTAATTAGTAAACCCATACTCAAAATTTTAATTCTAAACTCTTAAAATTTAATTTTAATTTTTGTGGTATTTTTAAAAGAAAAATATTTCTTATAGTTTTTGGAATTCCTCATAAATTTTTCGGTTCCTCAAAATAATTTTTCAGGTAAATCAAAAGCGACACTAAATTGAAAAGTAAAACATGGTTCAACTGTTAAATTATGTGATCGATTAAACCGAACCAAACCAAACATCACCAAATAAAAACCAAAATTTGTCGTTCATTGTCTTCCCTATACTTATGTGTGTAGAGTTTAAAAGTCTGCTTACTATGGGGTCTAATACAGAGTTTGAAGTGATTTGTATTAAAATGAAAAAATCAGGTATTATTCTAACAAAATATTTAAAAAGGTTTACGAAATCTGCTTTTATTCAAATAAATTTTTTATAAAGTCTTATGAAATCCATTGTGAGTGAAAATATTTGAAGTAGTGGATTTCTCGTAATTTTACAGTATTTTAGTGGATTTTCTTAGTTAATAATGTAAAATTTTATGGCTATAAATGGGATTGTAGAGAATTTCTAAACAAATCATCTAAATTTTATTAATCCACCTTAAAATCATCTAAAAAAACTCATTAGAACACAAATCACATCCAATGTTTATTTCAATACACTCATTTATAAAATGCATATAGATACAAACAAGTCTCTTAAAATAAAAACTAAATTAGTCTAAAAAAATAAATTTTGTTATTTTTTTCAACAATACAAATATAACAATAAATAAATTTCTTTTATTAGAATTAAATCCTAGACAATTTAAGTTCCAAGATCCAACTTTTAGAACATGTGCCAATACACTACTACTAAGGTTGTCTTGGCATATTATATTATGTTATTTTTTAAAACATTAAAAAATAAATAAATCATAATATGCTATTGTATTCCTACCATAAAATTGGTAGTGTTTTATTATTTATAACCTCCTTACGCTCCAATCATGAATTTTTCCGGCTCTTTGAGTAGGATTTCTTGTAAAATAAATTCCACCAATTTTGGCATGATATATACGGTTTTGACCACATCGTTTTATCGCAGCTCCTCTATATGTTCGAAGCTCAAAAAAAGCAAATCTTTTCTTCTCATGCTCAAAACTTAATGTACAGAAGACTAATTTCCTTCCTCCAACAGTAGTAAGACAATCACGGAAAGCAAAAACATATTCTTCAGTATATTTCAAACTCTTGTTAGTTATATTAGTTTCTGTTTTATACTTATTACCACAGTTGTTGCTGTGACAACTATAAACAAGATTAATAAGAGGACCAATTTGGTTTCTGATTACTACACGATTGAGTTTGCAACTTTTATTCAACCCAAAACATATAATAATAACTAACATAAAAATTTTGAGGTGATTCATTTTTGTGTGTGTGTGCATAGAAGAAACTTTTTGAAGATAAAGATCATCACTATGTAATAGTATTTATATAATTTTTTTTCGTGGAAAATATTTTACCTTTAATTAGTAAACAACTTATTTTTTTTTTATCATTAACTATATTTAGAAACTAAAAATTAAATAGTCGTTGACTGTTACAACACCACAAAAACTTTTTCAAAATAGAATGTTTGCTATTACTAAAACTTATTCCGCGCTATGCGTGAGTTTTGTTTATTTTAATTATAATGTAATATTTTTGTACATAGTAGAATTAGAATATACAAAAAATTATAGTAAACTTATTAAATTAGATTAATTATATAAGAAAAATATAAATTCGTAGATTTTGTGAATAAATATTTTCAAACTTTCTAAACCACAAGACACAAAATATTGAAGACCAAAAGTATTAGTGTTGTAACTTTTGTGAAAGTTAAAATATATGAAAATGGAAGTGTTACCAAACAACCATGTTTCGAATATAACATGAAGTTTAAACCTCTTTACTAATCAGATGAGTTATCTATATAAACTCTTATTTGTCAAAGAATCTAAAAATACAAGAACCAAACAGATGAATGAGTACCAATCATTTTAATTATTAAAGAACATTTGACTGTTACAACACCACAAAAACTATCTCAAAATAGAATGTTTTTATCTCTTTACTATTCCATCCGTTCCATTATATAAGATATTTTAGTTAAAAGTGTGTAATATAAGAAGTTTATTTTTAATTTAAAGTATTTGTACATTTAAAACTATCTCAAAATAGAATGTTTTTATCTCTTTTCTATTCCATCCGTTCCATTATTTTTAATTTAGTTGATTCTCTCCAGGGAAGGAGAAGTTTAAAATAATAAAATTAATAAATATAATAAATAAGTCGAACAAGGAGCAAGTGGCCTACTGGTTGCCGCCTCTGCTGCCTAGTTACCAGACCAGGGATCGAACCTGGCCACTCGCATAGCGAGTGCATTTTCTCCTATTTATGGAGTATGGGTTACTGGGTCGGCCCATTGTGGTCCAGAGATTAATGTGACAAAAAANAGTATTTAATAACTTTAAAATTTGTCTAGATATGTGAAAACATCTTATATTTTTAAACAAAAAAAAATCTCTAAAACATCTTATATTAAGGAACGGAGGAAGTATTATTTTAAAAAATAAATTTTATTTTATGTGTTATGTTACAAAAAAATACTAGTCAATATTTATTTAGCAGTTTGAATTCATTAATGACAATTTAGTCAAATCTTTCTTTCAACAAAATATGACGGGCTTATTTCACATCTTCAAATAATCCGATTTAAGATTATTAGACTTTTTAAAATTACACTGAAAATATGTTTTAAAGACCCCAAAAATCTCATGTTTCTATAATATTTGTAAAATAGAAAGTAATTAACTTTACATAATATATGTATATATAAATTGTTACTCAAACAAATATCCAGACACATATTTTCGACAATTTACTAGGTGTCTATGAGTTTTGCAGATTGGCCTGTTTGGCACCTTACTTTTATAATAAATGATAAAAAAACATAAATATTTAAACAAACAACATAATAATAAGTAATTGCAGCAACTATAAAATGAATAATACCACATATCACTACTTATAATTAATATTTGCTAGCTAACGATTGAAAAAGTAATATAGTCATAAAAAATTGAATATTTACTTATGAAGTTTTTATGGTGGACTTTGTTCATCCAATTATTTTTTCCTGAACTTTAGAACTCGTTAATCCTTTGATGTTATGTTGTGGGTTCTATTTGTTTTGTTATAATAGATATAATAGATAATGTAATATAGGGTGTATATGGAGATTGGAGTGATTTATATTAAAAATGAAAAATTTCATCAGATGTTTATTTCAATACACTCATTTATAAAATGCATATAGATACAAACATGTCTCTTAAAATAAAAAATAAATTAGTATCAAAAAAATAAATTTTGTTATTTTTTCAACATTACAAATATTACAATAAATAAATTTCCTTTATTAGAATTGAATCCTAAACAATTTAAGTGCCAAGATCCAACTTTTAGAACATGTGCCAATACACTACTACTAAGGTTGTCTTGGCATATTCTGTTATTATTTAAAGCATTAAAAAATACATAAAATATTTTTTAAAAAATCATAATTTGCTATTGTATTCCTATTATAAAATTGGTAACGTTTTATTATTTATAACCTTCTTACGCTCCAATTATGAATTTTTCCAGCTCTTTGAGTAGGATTTCTTGTAAAATAAATTCCATCAATTTTGGCATGATATATGCGGTTCTGACCACATCGTTTGAGCACAGCTCCTCTATATGTTCGAAGCTCATTAAAAACAAACTTTTTCTTCTCATGCTCAAAACTTAATGTACAAAAGATTGTTTTCCTTCCTCCAATATTAGTAAGACAATCATTGAAAGCAAAAACATATTCTTCAGTGTATTTCAAACTCTTGTTAGTAATATTAGTATCTGTTCTATGCGGTTTATCACAGTTGTTGCTGCGACAACTATAAACAAGATTAATAAGAGGACCAATTTGGTTTCTGATTACTACACGATTGAGTTTGCAACTTTTGTTTAACCCAAAACATATAATAATAATTAACATAAAAATTTTGAGGTGATTCATTTTTCTTTTTGTGTGTATAGAAGAAATTTTTTGAAGATACAAGATCATCACTATGTAATTGTATTTATAAAAATTTTTTGCGTGAAAAATATTTTACCTATAATTAGTAAACAACTTTTTTTTTTTTTATCGTTAACTATAGTTAGAAACTAAAAATTAAATGGTCGTTGACTGTTACAACACCACAAAAACTCTCTCAAAATAGAATGTTTGCTATTACTATAACTTATTCCGTGATATGCGCGAGTTTTGTTTATTTTAATTATGATGTAATATTTTTGTACATAATTGAATTGGAATATACAAAAAATTATAGTAAACTTATTAAATTGGACTAATATATAAGAAAAATATAAATTCGTAGAGTTTTGTGAATAAATATTTTCAAACTTTCTAAACCATAAGACACAAAATATTGAAGACCAAAAGTATTAGACAAACAAAAATAAAGAATCAACAACACGGCAACAAGTCCGGACAAGCTAGCTCAATTGGTTAAGGACGGGCCTTGGTGTGCACACACATCAGGGTTCGATCCCCGCGCCATGCGAGAACTACACTGGTTTGTTCTGGACACCTAAAGCGGTACTGGGCCTCGGCCCAGGGAAAACCCTCCCGGGTGAAGCTGGCCGCTGCCTAACCGGGCCCAGGGGATTAGTCGGGAAAGCCGGATTACCCCTGGATTACCAAAAAAAAAAAAAAAACAACACGGCAACAAACAAAAATATCCTAAGAGTTCTTTGATACTTCCTTGAAAATTCGAGGAAGAATCTCATGTGCACCGATATCTAAAGCTTGTGGATCCCTGAAATCAAATCCACACNCCAAAACCACATTTAGAGGTGTCAATTGGGTCTATCCGTGCCTATGTGAACTTGTCCGCACGAGCATATCTCTTTTGCGGACGTATCATGGACAAGCCCGCATGAACATTGAACAAATTGTGTCTGCATTCAATAAAGTCTGCGTCCAAACATGCTTATCCGCGAACGTCTGCTTAACATATTAGCACATGATATTTTTTTGGAATAATTATGAAAAAACCTTAAACTTATAAAAATCACTTTTTATGATATTCTGATTAAAAAATTATATAAAATGCAGAAAAGTAAGAATTTTTTTTACAAGTTAAATTATTGTAAAATATATTAAATTATATAAAATATAAAATAACTTTTATAATTTTATAATTTTTACAATTTTAAAAGTTTCTTATAGTTTTTATTGTTTTTTATTTTTTATAATTTTTTTTTTATAGATTTTAGATTTAGACCTAAAATTAATGTCCAAATGGATAGCCCATGTCCGCTACGGACTGCAGAAAATTTTGGGCACTATCCAATTGGTCTGTTTATATTACGGACATGTCCATGAACAGTCCACCTCAACGCGGACTGTGCCTGGTCCGCGGACAATATGTCCAATTGACAGCTATAGGTGTATTGGGTTTTTCTTCAAAGTTCTTTAAAAAATTTCATTCTACACCTACGATGTCAATATTGATGATTTTTCTGGTTTGGGTGGGAGTCGCATGAATCTTATGACTGCCGAGACTGAAAATTGTAGCACCGACGGTAACAAGCCTAAGTACTTTCGACGATATACAATTTTATTGGTTTTGCAATTCTATATGTTACTTGCAATTGTATAATTTTTTATTTTATTATTTGTTTGTTACAGTTCAAGAGAGAATTGATATAAAACTCTAATCTCAATTGATCTGAATGAGGATCCGGTATAACATTTATATAACAAACTCTTAACTCAATTTAACTAAACCAAAGCTCTACATCATAGATAAACCGAAATTGGAATAAATCGGAAATAATCAATTGTGATTCTTAATAGCCCCTTTCAAGATGGAGCTGCAAAAATAATGACAACTCCCATCTTACTTATCAAGTCCCTAAAAGCAAAAAAAAGAAGAGTCTTTGTCAATGCATATGCCAACTGATGCGCATACTTAACAAACATAGTCTTTTGGAATCCAGAATCAATATACTCATGAGTCCGATAGCAATTCAACTCTACATGTTTGGTACATTCATGAGATACATAGTTGTTTGCTATATGCAAAGCTATTGCATTATCATAATACAACAGAGTAGGACCATACCGAATGATATGGAAATCATTAAGCAACTTTTATAACTACACCAATTCCCGGGAAGCCAAAGCCATTGCACGAAATTCAGATTCTACAATAGTACAAGAAATTGTCCCTTGTTTCTTAGATTTCCAAGAAACCAAAGCATCACCAACAACCATACAAAAACCTGTGACAGAACGTCTGGTATCTACACAAGATGCCCAATCTAAATATGAAGAACCGTTGAGATCAAAACCAACATCAATAGAGTTGAAAAGTCTCTGGCCAACTATGCTTTTGATATACCGCAAAACCTTATGAGCCGTAACAAGATGTGTATCATAAGGAGCATTAGAATACTAACAAAGAGTATTAGCCGTATAGGAGATATCAGGTCTGGTGATTTGTAAGTACATAAGCTTTCCCATAAGCTTTCTATAACATGTAGGATCCTCAAGAGGAACACCAATATCCTTAGATAGTTTAGTACTAAGATCCAAAAGAATACTATAAGGTTTAGAAGCCAAAATACCAGTAGCCATCAATGACTCCAAAGCATATTTTCTTTGACAAATAGAGATCCCTGCAGCTGATCGTGAAATTTCCAAGCCCAAAAAATACTTTGCAGAACCAAAATCCCGTAATTTGAAATGAGACTGAAGCTGATTCTTGAAAACAACTACAGAAGGATCATGATTACTTACAATTAGAATGTCATCCACATAGACAAGTACACCATTCATTACTGTGTCCTGAAAACGAATGAACAAAGTGTGATTACCAGTAAAACGTTGAAAACCAAGGCTATGAAGAACATAAGACAACTTGAGGAACCACTGTCTTGAAGCCTGCTTCAAACCATAGAGAAATTTTTTCAAATGATATACTGCATTAGGTGGTAATTGCAACTTCTGTAATTCAGCATAACCTGGAGGAACCTTCATGTATATCTCCTCACCTAAGTCTCCATTAAGGAAAACATTAGAGATATTTAATTGAGTAACAAACCAATTCTTCTTAGCAGCTAATAATAACAACATTCTAACTATAGTTAACTTTGCAACATGAGAAAAAGTTTTTTCATAATCCAAACCCTCTTGTTGTGTGTACGCTTTAACTAACAATCTAGCCTTATATCTTTCAATTGAGCCATCAAGATGTTGTTTATTAGTAAACACTCATTTACATCCAATTGGCTTTTTGACATCAGGTAAAGTAGAGATGGTCCAAGTGTTAGTACATATTATAGCCCCAAGTTCATCTTGCATTGCATCAAACCATTTCTGACTAGTCTTAGCTTATGAATATTTTTGGTATAATATGTTTGGTGATAATATTAATGAAAGCTTTGAAAGACACATATAGTCTAGAATAAGAAATATAGTTAGAGATGAGATACATAGTACTAGTAAAGTTATAACAAAGAAAATCCTGCAAGTGTTTGGGAGTTTGCTTCTGTCTGTGAGACCTTGATCCAAAATGAACCAAAGCATCAGAAGGTAACACATCAGAAGGAAGCTATGTATCAGAAGATGGTTGCAGTTTATGCATATGTCCATCATGGAAAGCATGTGTGTTTAATAGAAGAAAGAAAGTCTATGTATTACCATAAATAGATGATGATACAAAGGGAAAGATTTCCTCATGAAATATAATATGTCTAGAAACAGAAACAACATGTGTCTCTAAATCTAATAACTTGTAACCCTTATAACCCATACGATAGCTTAAAAACTTATTGGAATCAAAATAGAAAAATGAACAAAACCAAAACTGAATAGAAACTAAACCATATTTTAACTGAATTCAAATGATTTAATTTTTATAAAATTGAAAAACCAAAAAAAAAAAAAAATCAGGTAAACCGGAACATTCACCTCTAAAAGAACCATACACTTATAAGTAATTTGAGTTTTTTTTGAATGTGTGAATGAAGTCATGCATGTTCTCCGAAAGCTAAATATGACTGAAAAACCTATGTTTCAAAAATCTTTTAGCAATGTCTTTGGCTACGCATTTGGCTTTAGAAGTTGTTTGGCTAAATTATGGAGGATTCTCAAAAATATCAAAAGATAATTATTTTTCAAAAAAGCCATACACTCTTAATTTGTTCCCAAGTACAATAGAATTGTCTTTTTTCAAAAAATACCAGAAGTTTATAATAATTATAAAATTTAAACTCTAATTAGTAAACTCATACTCAAAAATTTTAATTCTGAACTTTTAAATTTTAATTTTAATTTTTGAGATATTTTAGAAGAAAAATATTTCTTCATAGCTTTTTGGAATTCCTCATAAATTTTTCGGTTCTTAAAAATAATTTCGCAGGTAAATCAAAAGCGACACTAATTTGATAAGTAAAACATAGAAACAATTGTTAAATTACGTGCTCGACTAAACCGAACCAAACCAAACATAACAAAATAAAAACAAAAATTTGTCATTCGTTGTCTACCCTGTACTTGACGTGTGTAGAGTTTAAAAGTCTGTTTACGAGAGTTTCATGAATCCTTTGGTGTCATGTTGTGGGTTCTATTTGTTTTGTTATAATAGATATAATAGATAATGTAATATAGAGTGTAATATGGAGTTTGGAATGATTTGTATTAAAATGAAAATTTCATCAAATTTTTATTTCAATACACTCATTTATAAAATGCATATAGATACAAACACGTCTCTTAAAATAAAAACTAAATTAATATCAAAAAATAAATTTTGTTATTTTTTCAACATTACAAATATTACAATAAATAAATTTCCTTTACTAGAATTGAATCTTAGACAATTTAAGTGCCAAGATCCAACTTTTAGAACATGTGCCAATACAATACTACTAAGGTTGTCTTACATATTCTTTTATTATTTAAAACATTAAAAATACATAAAATATTTTTAAAAAATCATAATTTGCTATTGTATTCCTACCATAAAATTGGTAGTGTTTTATTAATTATAGCTTTCTTACGTTCCAATTATGAATTTTTCCGGCTCTTTGAGTCCGATCTTTTGTAAAATAAATTCCATCAATTTTGGCATGATATATGCGGTTCTCACCACATCGTTTGAGCGTCGCTCCTCTATACATTCGAAGCGAATTAAAAATAAACGTTTTCTTCTCATGCTCAAAACTTAATGTACAGAAGACTAATTTCCTTCCTCCCATAGTAGTAAGACAATCACGGAAAGCAAAAACATATTCTTCAGTGTATTTCAAACTCTTGTTAGCTATATTAGTGTCTGTTTTACTCCTATCATTACAGTTGGTGCTGTGACAACTATAAACAAGATTAATAAGAGGACCAATTTGGTTTCTGATTACTACACGATTGAGTTTGCAACTTTTATTCAACCCAAAACATATAATAATAACTAACATAAACATTTTGAGGTCATTCATTTTTCTTTTTGTGTGTATAGAAGAAATTTTTTGAAGATATAAGATCATCACTATGTAATTGTATTTATATAATTTTTTTTGCGTGGAAAATATTTTAACTATAATTAGTAAACAACTTATTTTTTTTATCATTAACTATATTTAGAAACTAAAAATTAAATGGTCGTTGACTGTTACAACACCACAAAAACTCTCTCAAAATAGAATGTTTGCTATTACTAGAACTTATTCCGTGCTATACGCGGGTTTTGTTTATTTTAATTATGATGTAATATTTTTGTACATAATAGAATTGGAATATACAAAAAATTATAGTAAACTCGTTAAATTGGAATAATTATATAAGAAAAATATAAAATCGTAGAGTTTTGTGAATAAATATTTTCAAACTTTCTAAACCATAAGACACAAAATATTGAAGACCAAAAGTATTAGACAAATAATTCGAAACGGATGGAGTTTTAGAATCTAAAAATACAAGAACTAAACAGATGAATGAGTATCAATCATTTTAATTATTAAAGAACATTTTAGTGTTACAACACCACAAAAAAATATTTTAAAATAGAATGCTTTTATCGTTTTACTATTATTTTAAAAAATAATTTGTATTTTATGTGTTATTTTACAAAAAATACCATTCAATATTGATTTAGCAGTTTGAATTCATTAATGACACTGAAACCAAACATAAATAAAGAATCAACAACACTGCAACAAACAAAAACATCGTAAGAGTTCTTTGATACTTTCTTGAAAATTCGAGGAAGAATCTCATGTGCACGGATATCTAAAGCTTGTGGATCCCTGAAACCAAAGCCACATCTAGAGGTGTTAGTTGGGCCAGTCCGCGCCTATGTGAACTTTGTTGGACCGATTAAAACCGGATCAAGAAAAACGATATAAAACGAATAAGAAACGATTGAAATACCGATGTAAAACGAATGCGGAGTCGAGATTGGAATCTCTTTCCTTAATTCTTTAAATCGCCCGTAGTGCCACGGTTATATGCGACCCAAAGACCCGCGACCCGCGTCGCGCGTCGCGTCGGTCGGTCGGTCGGTCGGCGGCGGCGGCGCGCGCGTGTGGGTTGCCCATCTCTCTCTCATAC
>OVBE01000153.1:0-44783 GCA_900406425.1 Iberis pinnata
TAAATCAATGGCCATAAGCCAAGATTATAACCATGACGGATATTGCTGGAGCTATACAAGGAATGGGATGTATACAGTTAAATCGGGATACTGGGTAGCAACCACATTATCTGTAGAGAACATGGAAATACATGAACCAAGCATCAAAATACTCCAGGCCTTTGCGTGGAAGGTTCATGCACCGACAAAAATAAAACATTTTATTTGGCAAGTGATTTCTGGGCAGTTAGCGGTGACAAGTAATCTAAATCATCGTCATATGCGATGTGATAATCATTGCCAAATGTGTGGAGCGGAAAACGAGACAATAAATCATGCAATTTTTGAATGCCCAGCAGCTCTACAAACATGGGCTCATGCGACAACACCTACACCGCCAAATCTATTCCCAATGACAAGTCAATACACTAATGTTGATTATCTGTTCTGGAGGAAAAATGATATTGAAGATCCAGAGCTGGATGGGGACCCGTATCCGTGGATTATGTGGTTTATTTGGAAGGCAAGGAATGAGAAGCTCTTTAATGGAATAAACAGAGACCCTTTGGGAACTGTTCGACATGCAGAATCTGAATGCAAAGCCTGGCATCAAGCAAACAAGAAACCAGAAAGAGTGGTGATAGTACAACACGAGCAGGAGATTATCTCTGAGAGATGCTTAATAGATGGATCATGGGCACAAAATACACTCTTTAGTGGTTGTGGCTGGACGTGGATAAATTCCAATGGAGAAACCCAGTTGATGGGAGCAAAGAACCAACACCAACGGCTTTCACCACTGCATTCGGAAATAGAAGCTCTAACTTGGGCAATGGAATGTATGCTACAGTTATTGAACTGCCAAGTATTTGGAACAGATAGTAAGGAATTGATTTCTATGTTGCAAGATCCGGAAGCGTGGCCAGGTTTCTCTACAGAGCTAAAGGAGATCAAGATTTTGAGAGAGAAATTTCCTTGTTTTTCTTTAATGTATGTCCCTAGGGGAAAAATGTAATGTCTGATAAGTTAGCTAAGTTAGCTCGCTCTTTCCATAGGACTCTATATTACATTGGTTGTTCTGTTCCGGTCTGGTTCACCAGACCACCTCAAGTTTGAGTAATAGAATGGCCGTTTTGAGGAAAAAAAAAAAAATAAAAAGAATTATAGGCATATATGAAGATTATTGGTACAGATGTAATAAATGAAACCAACATCTTCCTACCAAATTATTTAAGCAACCATATTGGCCGTCTTCATAACTTCCAGCTGTCTCACGTTTTGAAAGTTACTTTTCGTGGTTCTCAAATTTAAAGGTGTCTTTTTTTCTTTTCGTAACTTATGATTATGAGTAATAAAAAACTAAATCGGAACAGGTTAAACCAAATTTAGTTTAATTCAAATCATTATGTAGATGGCTAGAGGATCCGAACAGCAATTAAGTAAACTATAACCATATCAATTATTAAAGGAATGTAGGTTGTATTTTTTTTTCAACCTACATGAAATAGTTTTAACAGTATGTATAGTGAATCGTATATTAATAAGATTTTAATCCGCTCTATGAATGAATTCATGTGTTTACGAGATAAATTATTTAAATAACAAATTATTGTAGAATTTATATGTTGTTAATATATGATGAATATTTTTTTATAAATAAGATCATATATATCTTCAACTTCATCTTAATATATGTTGTAAAGATTATTTATTATGTAGATTTTAGAAAAAAGTAATTTGTATTAAAGATAATATAATATTAACAGACGTGAAAATATATTCCTAAATCTATTATACAAACCATGATTCTCAATGGTAGAGGTATGAACGAATCAAAATTTTAAATTTTATATTTTGAAACTACCCAAACTGAAATTGTACAAAATTTTAAAATTTTTGTAAATACTTGAATTATAATACATGTTCTAATGCTATAATATAGTTCTAGAATGTAATAATATGTCAATAGGCGCATACAATATAAAACTGAGCAACCGGAGCTTCTAAATCTGGTAGTAAAAGGCTCACAACGGTCAGTTCTACTACTTGAATTTGAATCCCGACCTCCATCACTTAAAATGGGGTAAATTTTGGCGGCCCTCCTGGATATCTTTGGCGGCTGCGGACGCTTTGAGTCTAGTCGGAGTCTTTCGGGACTTTGGATACCAAGATCATAAAATTATAAAAATGAGCTAACTAAAGATTTAGCTATGACGTTCTAATTTAAAACTAAATTAATTGAATAAAATGATATATATATATGAAAATTTGTGTCGATCATTATTTCAAAATATTATAAATTTATTAGCTTCATTAATTTAACATACAATTAAGCCGCTATTTCAAATTTTCTTAGTTTGATTTCTATTCTCTTTTAAAAAAACTCACCCATACTACTCGATTAAAAATATTTTCCTTTGAGTAATTCATTCTAGCAATTGCGATTGTTTCAATAATTAATCGCGATTTAAAATCATGATTTGACATTAACACTTCGTACACCATTTGACCTGTAAATAAGGAACTTAACTCGATTTGGGATTTATTTGTAGAGTTAGAGTTCATCGAACATAAACTAATATCGGCGAGGAGAACTCTGTTTGTAACATGTGTTTCAAAGATGGAAGTTAGTCCTTATTAAAGGTTTTATAGGTGTGAGATAGCAATGCATGTAAGAAGCTATGTTTTATTCTCTCTTCTAACGTAATTGACAACCCAAAAAGTAGCTAAGTTGAATTGTTACTGATTACTTGGACTTTAAATGGAACTCACATGTTTTGTATTCTTCATGGCTGTGAATTGTGTGGCAGAAGAAAGTAGGTTGATGAAGTCTTATTAGAAGAGATACAAATAGTGAATGCAAAGATAGTATAACTAGCCGAAGATGTGAAAGAGATGAATAAATCCATTCCGAAAACAAGAACATAGTCTCAAATAAATGTAGGGAAGACGTGGAAGTGATGATTGATGAGAAAACGAAGAGAATATGTTTGGCCTTCTGTTTCATTGGAGCAATAATATGGGTGTAAAAGAAGTTAAACAACTGAAAATGAAGCTTCCATATTCTTTTTTCTTCTAGAAAGCACAGGTTCATGAGGAGTTACAATGAGTCGGTACTCATTCTTCATCCAAAACTTAGGTACCCTAACTTGATTGATATTTTTGCTATAAATTTCTCTTCACAACCAAGTTGTGAAGAAATTAGAAAAAAAATCTCAACATTTAACCCACCATCAAGAATAGCCCCAAAAAAGGAATGCCTCCGATCTACCAGTTACAACATGAACATCTTCTCTTTTTAAGATTGACACTATAAGAGTTACCTTTAAGGTGTACCTCATGCAAACCATGTATTGCAGTATATAGTGTATGTCTTACACTTGTCTTCATTCTTTTTCTGTTCTCGCGAGATCTTGGTAACATATTTAGAACACATACCTTGGTGTTTCTGTGATTTTCTTTTTTAACCTTTTGTTGATCCTCTGCATTGTTTTTCTCCTAATAGTCTCTAATATTTCGCAAGTTCTTCTCATAATCTGCTTGATTCTAACTCCAAGCTAACCCCCAGATCATTGGTATCAATAACTCATTTTTCTTATGATTTTCTTTCCAGGTTCTCCACATGTGCTTAACACATGTAATTCATATTGGACAACACTTATCAGGCCCTTAATTCATAAACACATACAAGAAAATGAATCAATTATCTGAAACACCAAACTAAATCTAAAACACAACCAGAAGAGCTTACTTACTTTTGATCTATCTGATATAATGAGACCATATATTTGGTTGTTGGCATCATGACCAACCGCATCAAGTAAGGCACCCTTAACATCAACCTTTAAGAATGTGCCATAAAGACCAATAATTGGTCTACACTAACTTCTTCAATGGCTTCTAAGCACATCAAAACAAACATAGAATTTATCAAAATACATCCTCTTCAATTGGATTTGATACAGTTTCCACAAATGCAGTTGAACATGGATTTAATGATAGAATTTCTTGTACATATCCACACATGTGACCCTATTTCTCTACATACTCTTTCTCTAGCCATTTCAATTCAAGCAATCTACCTCTTTGATATTGATTCCTTGTGCTAAAAAATTTCCATGTATCCTTTACCAACTTCTGAATTTCTTCAGGAATAAGATCCACATTGTCCATTAGCTTGTCCATGGATAACCTAGCAATTACATGACCTTTTAGAAGCTTTCATTTCCCATTAGGTGTGCAGCTATAATGTCTGTATCTAGTCTTAATTAACCATTTATGTGCAGGATTTTCATACGAACGATATACTCTCCATTTTCACTTACCATCCATCCCACACTTGTAGCTAAGCTTGTTGTTATCCCACCATTCATGCACAATGTTCATCCATGTCCTTAAAACCATTTTGTAACACATATTCTTTGAATTCCAAACCAGTGTAGAATGCAACTCCTAAAGCTAACCTATCGTAAGTTTTACTTCTCTTTTTTTGTTCCTAACCACTAGCTCATCTACTTCTACATCACTTTCTGGAATTGCATTAGGATCCACTGGCAACTCATCTACAAATTCGACCATAGGTACTACTACCTCAAACTCAAAACTAGTAGGCATATCATCTTCTTCATCTACATTACCTTCATAATTACCTCCATTGAAGCCTTTCTCGAATTCATTCAAAACTAACATGCTTCCACTAACTATTATCGGAAGTTCTTGCGATTCTTCCTGATTAGTCGTCTTCCTCTCACTGTCAAGTCGTTTTTGACCCAAATTAAGCATGAAAACCTCAAATTTACTCTCAAACTCTGAACCCAAAATTGTTTTTCTCTTGAAGCTCAATTGTTTGTGTGGAATAACCTCAACAAACCCTAACTCTAAAAGGAAACCCAAATCAATTTTGATTTGTCAAATCAATTTCCTTAATTAATCTTAATGTCAAATCTTGATTTAAATCCACATTAATTGTTGAAGCAATCACAATTACTAGGCTTAATTAATTGTGGAGAAATACTTTTAATTGACTAAGATGGGTTTTTAAAAGGTGAATACAAATTTAAGTGGAATTAATTTAATCTTTGAAGTTCAGGTTGATACAGTTTAAACAGTAATTGTTGGCGCGGGGGGGGGGGGGGGGGGAAAAAANTTTTTGAATTGTGTTTTTTTTGTAGGTTTTAATTTTATTTAGTTTTTATTGGTTATAAAAATGAAAACTTTAATTTTGTTCCTACTACTTTAGTAATTACTCATTCTTCAGTTAGTTTTAATGGATATTTTTTTGTAAAAAATAGAGTTCCTAATATTGCTTATTGTTTTAAATTTTTTACTTGGATAATTTGATTTTTAAAATAATAGCTTTGATTACATATTTTGGTACACGATACTTTATATATTTTCAAGTTGCCACCATTTGCCTTGCTTAGGCTTTCTGTAGATTTTTCATAATATTTAGTTGGTATTATTCATGCTCGCATAAAACTATAATCGGCATCATTATCTATTAATCCCATTTTGAAATCATGATGTATGTGTAAAGTAATACTTTTCTGTCACATTAATATCTGGGTCAAAACTGGCCGGCCCAGTAGCTCAAACTCCATAAATAGGAGAAAATGCACTCGCATAGCGAGTGGCCAGGTTTGAACCATAGTCTGGTAACAAGGCAACAGCGGTGACACAACCACTAGGCCACTTGATCCTTGTTTGTGTAAAGTAATACTTGTATACCATTTTTAATTAATTTTATTAATTATTTGAATATATTCTTCATTATTTTTAGATTCTTTCTCATCATTACTTTCTAAGTTGTGCTTAATTGATGAAGGTCAAGCAATATTTTTTTGTTCGATCGATGATAATCTTACATCTGTTTGTAAATTTTTTACTTCATGCTGATTGAGTGTATCCAAAACTATACAAGAAAAACACTAGGATAATGCCAAATAACAACTGTAAATACCCACTATAAGGCATTAGAATCGAGTAATATCATTGGACATATTTAATTTGTTAATACCCACTATTTTTTGTTAGATTACCAATAAAATGCATTGTTAATATATTTATTAATATTTCTAAAACATTTTCATGTTCTTTTTCTTCGAAAAGACCGTCTTCGTCTTATACTCTTCTTATTTTAACATGGTTTATTATTAAGTCTTGTATAATTATATCTAATGAATTATTCCACCAATATTTTAAAGCTCCATTAAATCCCATTATTAACATAACACATGTTTGATGGTACTACCTCTAGCTTTATATGCTATAGCTTCCATTGCTATTTTTTAAAAAAACAAATTCATTATTTCATATTCTAAATGTCCATCGATATTCCATTTGTATATACCATCACCAATATAAACATTGTGAGAATATTATGGTGTTCTTTAAATAATAGATTGGGTGGAGTATGTTGTCGATAACATGGTTTAATAGATTTCATTATATTATTTTTTATACGGCTAATTTCTAGATTATCACTTTTGGATGATGTAGATGTTTGAGTCAATGTATTATCATTTTACTTAGTATTGTTTATTTCTTTTTTTTGCCTAGTTTATCTATTCTATTTGCAATTGATTTTAAATCTTGTTTTTTGGAAAATATAACTTTTCTTGTAATAGGTTTAAAGATGAGTGTGGTTGTTGAAGAATAGAGATGTTGAATAATGGGTCCTTGATAATTCATTATGTTTTTTTCATTATTACACAGTTTGTTGTCTAGTTTACTGTAGAAATTGTGTATATTATTTGGATTTTATAACTATTATGTTCATACAATGATTTAATGTCTTGAATTATTAATTACTTTATATTTATCATTTATGTTGCCCCAGTTTTGAAAGTGATAGTAAGATTTTAGCCTATACTACGTTCAATTGTGTAATGCCATCAATGTTATTGCATCATATTAGGTTATCAATCCATATGAGTGCGTTATTAATCAGGCAAGATATAATGAGATTATTAAGTCAAGCTAAATGATTTAAGGTTTAACTAACAACCTAATTAAATAGAACAAACAAGAAAATTAAACTAAACATAAGAAATATCATGCATTAATCAAAGTAAACAGATAAACAACAACTAAAAAAAGTAAACATGTAAACAAGTGAAACTTAAGGTCAATGAGATAAATGAAATTCCTAAAGGTGGGGTAATTGATAAGTGATTCTCCTTAACGTGACTAGGCGTTTAACATACCTCAAATAGAGCTAATCCCTAGACTATAAACCCATAAGAAACTATATTTAATCCCTTCATAAATGATTTCAAGCTAAGCTATATCCAGACCTAACTCCTGTTGACGGGACAAAACTTAACAGGCATGAAAAAACAGTCTATTTAAGTCAATAAACACCCTAGACAATCAATCCCTTGAGATAATAATATAATTCTTTGAAATTAGTTGGTTCAAACATTTCATCAAACACTTTCTGGCCATTGAAATGTATGGGTTCAAATTCCAGTTGATAAAAAAGAAATAAGCATTAAGAAAACTAATCCAGAAGGGATGTAGGAAAATACAAGCTTAAACCACTTAGAAGACTAAAGATTCACAACTAATCTAACCCATCCTCAAGAACATAAAAACTACTCAAGACCCATTAAGAACAAAAACCCATAAATCATAAATACCATGATAATTATAAAGATAAAGAAAATGTTAGAAGATATAAGCAAAAAATCATATACATAAATTCAATATATTGGAAGATATTGGATCAATCATTCAAAAACAACTCTCAAAAATAGAAAGAAAATCTAAAGGATAAAATCCTAAACAAAGAAAATAAAGCATAAACCTTTGGCCAATGACCTAAAAGGGTACTTACTGTGTAAGGGTCAAAACTCTAGTACATAACAAGATAACATAGGTGGATCCGGAGGTAGAACTTGAGTTGGATTCGAGTTAGTAACTCAAGTCAGCTTCAAATTTGCATTCTAGTAACTGACTCTGGTTGGACTCGAGTGGCTAACTCAAGCCACCTTCAAACTTTCACCTTGGTAACTGAGTCTGGTTGGTAACTTGAGTCAGCAACTCCAATCAATCTTCAAAGTTGTACACTGGTGACTGACTCTTGTTGGTAACTCGACTCAGTACCTTGAGTCAATCTTTAGGCTTGCACTAATCTCCTGATTTTGGCATGTAACTAGATTTAGTAGCTCCAGTTAACACTTTTTTCTTATTTTGTCTCGATAGCTCCTACGTCATTCCATACACCTAAACAGACTCCAAAATGCAACATATATGTAATTCATATGCAATACTATTCTTAACATGCATAGTGACTAATAATAACTTTGAATGCTATGAAACTATGATAACATAGGTAAAGTGATGATAAATGGTTTTCTTAAAGCAGGTAAAAAGTAGAGATATCAACTCCCCAAACTTAGTTCTTGCTTGCTGCCTATCACTTGCCCTCACCAAAAGAATTCATAAGCTAGAGAAAAGGTTTAAAAATGAGGGCTCATAACCAAAATATGCTGATAAAATAGATGAAATCAATTTCCAAGTTGATAATTCTAAAATGCAAGGTGACTTAGTTATACTTAAAATTTTTAGCCAGGACACAAGCAATGCATATTGAATGAACTCATTTGGCTAAGGGGCATGTTAAAAGGTAAAGATGGTCCTTCATATAATGGATAACACTTCAAAATAGGGATTTTTCAAAAAGAGAATGAGTTTTAGCATAATGGTAAAGGTAAGAACCAATTGATGCATACAAGAATAGAACTCCATCTATCCAAAAACATAAAAGCTAGCAACTTTATTATTTTTAAACCCAATAGGAGATCATCTTTCTACCATTATCAACTCAAAGTAATCTTCATGGCTTTTAGTTTCCTTTCTCTTGTTCTTATTCTAAGGAGAGGTTTATTTAATTAATGACTTATAGCAGAATGATTTCTTTCTAAAATTAGCAGTTTTGGTTTTCATTTTTCTAGACATTCTAGAAAACTATGAACTAGGGCATTAAGATTATCTAATAAATTAACATATTAACAAGGTTGTAATCATCCTAGGTTCCCATGTAAATGCAATCAACTTGTATGAAAAAAACAAGACTCAATCATAAAATACAATTGCAACTGCATGATAAACACCCTTGTATAACAAAATTTCAAAGGAAAGTTTAGGAGCAAAACATACAAAATGAAAAAGGGAATGCAATGGTATATACGATGAAGGATTGGAGGTGGTACCTCATGGTTTTTGAGTGAATAAAGAGGTTGTGTAGTCATCCATGCTTTCCCTGGTCTAAGTTATGACTGAACTTGACTCGAGGTGCTGTAGTGGGTTAGCCAACTCGAGTTGAGTACTCGAGTCAAAGATAGCTTGTCCTAAAAAATTTTTCTTCGGATGCTGACTCGATTTGGACTCGAGCTGCTCGCTCAACTCATGACATGTAGCTCACTTATATATGATTTTAATGCCTAAACCTATCGGATCCAATATATATAAAAAAACACCTAAATGTATTAAAAACTTTACAGAAGACTACAAATTTTTATTTACAAGAATAGACATGAGATTTCCTCTCAAGTAAGCTTGTTCATAGTCTCTGAGCTTGACTTCTTTTAATCTCTTAACCTTGAGATGGTTATCCGAGGAGAACCGAGGTTCCTTCTAGAATGATTCTATAAACCATGTATGTAACTTTATAAGGTAAGACTTCCTTGACACTGAATGGTCCTTACCATCTTGATTTCAGCTTTCATGAAAAAAGCTTGAGTCTTGAGTTGAACAGAAGTACTTGGTCAGCACCATTGAACTCCTAAATCATGGTCCTCTTGCCATGGAAAACTTTTGTTCTTTCCTTTTAAACCTTGGAAACCTCATAGGTTTCAGGCCTTATCTATTTTCGAAGTAGCCTCGTTAATGGTTTGGCTATTTTTAAGAAATCCTTGATAAACTTTGGCCCTTTAGGAAGAGTTTTGAGATTTACTGTTGGTGCTTTCAGCTCAAACCAGTCATCAGAAGAAGTTAACTTTAATTGCAGAGTCAAGTTGGTAACTCGAGTCAAGCTCAAGTTTGCACCAGAATTTTCCGACACATGTTGGTAACTCGAGTATGTCGTATGCCTTCTTCAATTGTTGTAATAACTCATGTTTCTTTGCCATTCACATCCTCAAATGCTTTTTTCCAGCGCTAGTGCCTTGTGTGATTTTAAAATCAACTCATACCCCAATGATTCAATGCATGAGTACCTAGCTTCGCCTTTCTTTGTCAATGCAGTTTGGAGATGATCCTTTTCATTCAATTCTTCTAAAACCCCTCATCAGCAGACTGATCCATTTCCTCAATATAGAACATCTAACCTTCAATTGTGGGTTTCTTTATTGCATATTTGATGTCAAAAATCATCTTGAGAGCCCTTCCCATATTCAATTTGATCTTGCCTTTTCTAACATCAATTACAGCCCCAATTGTTGCTAACATCAATTACAACCCCAAATATTGCTAAGAATGATCTTCCTAAGATCAAATATTTTTTTGCATTCTTAACTTTGATAGGTAAGTCTTCCAACATTTTATGAAGCATTCTAATGGACTTGTCTGCTAACACTTGAGATATTTTTCAAGCTTTATAATTATTGAATCCCAACTTGTTGGCTACTAGAGAGGCATCAAGTTGATGAATGCTCCTAAAACACATAGAAATTGGTTGAAAGCCGATGGGCATAGTGATCATGGTAGAGTGAAAGAACCAAGATCATCTACCTTCTTTGAGATTTCTTTTCTTGTTATGATGACACTCCATTCCTCATTCGACACCACCATCCCCTAAATCTCGTTATACTTTTTCATGAGAACGTTCTTCACAAACTTCTTGTATGGAGGAATGAGTGAAATAACATCAAGAAGTGGTAGTTGGATTTCAGTATCTTTCAGAAACTTCTCAATTATAGTTATGAAATGGTTGAGTTATGTTTTGCCGGCTGATGTAATGATCATCGCCTGACTGAGTTATTAAATGAACGACCGACTTATTGGATGTTTATATGGTTGGGCTACCCATACTCAGTCGTAAACAGTTGGATTAACGTTAAACTTAGCATGTTTACGGCTGACCTACTAGCGAAAGATTAATTACTAGAATAGCCTTCATGTGACCGTTGATTTAGTCGACGATAGAGCTGACTTATGGTTTTCCAGCATGATTACGACTGATTAAATGGCGAAAGATTAGTTACTAGAATAACATTCACCTTGTGACTGACTTACATTGTATTTAATGGCTGATTTACTTAGACTCAGTTATGTGTTCGTATTGCAGCTGGCTTACCTTTTTCCATGTCATCATCCATGCCATCAGTTTTTATTTTTCTTGTAAAAAAAACATGTTACAACTTACTGATAATTCTTCAGTAATCATCTTCTCCATTTATCTTATTCATCTTGTTCTTCATGTTTCTCTGAGAGCATATGGATCGAATACTTATTGTTTTCGGTAACTGGGTTAAGAAAAACATATTTGTATATGATGCCGACAATAGAAGATATAGAGTTCTGCTTATAGATGGGCAAACAATGCGCGAAGAAGTAGAAAAGTTGTTATTCGATGATTACATATTGAATGAGTCGAGGCATCATATTCAGCTGAGCTACATGTTCTCAAATAAATCTTTCAAAAAATGGCGACGATACTCCACTAGTTTATGTCTCTAATACTCGACTGATGCAAGGTTTTCTAAGCCTATGAAAATCAAACCTATACGTCTTTGTGTGGAGATTAAAGAGAAAATATGACGAAGTTAGCCCGAATGACAAACCAAGAGAAAAGAGTAAAATGTTATATAGTTTTAGCTCAGAAAGAGAACACTCAGACATTGAATCTAATTATGATGATAGCAGTGAGGGTTATGATGGTGTCTATTTTGAGGACAATGAAAATGACTGCTATAGTAAAGTGGAAGGAGAAAAAGAGAAAGTAGGAGGAGAAGATGAAGTGGTTGAAGAAGATGAAGTGGTCGAAGAAGATGATGAATTTGAAAGCCTATTTGATATATTTGACGACTCGAATGGTGCATCGTCTGAAGATGATAACTTCAGCTCATACGGTGAGACTGTAGTAGAAGACGAAGATTCAACGACGCTACCTCCAAAGAAGAGATCTCATAACTGATCGATGTGCCGATGCAATGGCAATCCGGAGGCTTTTTTGTTGGAGATGGATTCGCTACACCTTGCAGTAGGGCAACGAGACGAGAGTAAATCCGATTTGGAGAGACGACTGAAACTTCTTACAATGAGGGATCGATTTGATTTTGATGTAGATGTATCTGATACGAATTCATATTTTGATAAGTGTTGGGTTGATGGATGTCACTGGAGAGTTTGTGCTTCTAAACAAGGGGATTCTTTGGCATTTTACGTTCGTATTTGTAACTGAGCGTTCTAATCGATCTCGACAAGCAACACCAAATATTTTTGGAAAGTTGTACAAGGACTTTCTCGGCAACATTTGTCCGTCTGTTCTACATGCGAGTGTCGGAATAACTATTAATAAGCAATTTGGTATGAAGGTATTTATCTTTTTGGGCCGAGTTATTAAAAATATTAGGCTGAGTTATATTAACGATATGCTGAGTTATATTAACGTTAATGCTGAGTTATTTTAACATTAATGCTGATTTATTTTAACGTTAAGGCTAAGTTATGTTTTTGATGTGAGTTGCTTAATTCTATGATGTGGCTGACTTATTCAAATTGTCATGTTTTCAGTAAGTAGTTTGGTATAAAGGTGTTTATTTTTCTTGGGCCGAGTTATTTTAAAGATTGGGCTGAGTTATATTAACGATAGGCAGAGTTATATTAACTTTCATGCTGAGTTATTTTAACATTAAGACTGAATTATTTTAATGTTAAGGATCAATTATGTTTTCGATGTGACTAACTTAATTCTATGATGCAGCTGACTTATTCGAATGTTCATGTGGATGGATGCCATATTGGAAATCACATAGGACGATGCAATGTGCAAGGGAAATTGATGAGGGAAAACTTGAGATTAGGTTTGATAACTTGTCTTCTTAATTATACATGATAAGAAGGGCAAATCCGGGTATATTTTTGCGTCTTCAAATTGATGGGTGTGGAAGATTCGTGTATGTGTTCCTTTCGTTTGGTGTGAGCATAGTTGGTTTCCTTTCATGCGTAAAATTGTGGTCGTAGACGGTACGCTTCTTAATGGTAAATACAAAGGGACGTTTCTCACAGCACTAGCTCATGATGCTAAGTTTCATATTTTTCCAATAGCTTTCGATGTGGTTGACACTGAAAATGATGAATTGTGGGAATTATTTTTACGCAACTAAAAATTTTGATTTCCGACGAAGGATCTTGCGATAATCTTAGATAGGCATAAGTCGATAGGGAAAGCAATTGGGAATGTGTATCCGATGGATTCTCGGCGAATGTGCATGTACCATTTATATAAAAATATTTTGGGACGGTACAAAGGAAAATATGTATGGATTTCAATCTATGTCTGATTCCTTCTTTACCTATAGCGTAGCTTTTTGTTTTTGGGCCCTATAATAGGCTTGGATTTCGGTTATGTAGTTTTAGGTGCAATAAATCTTGTCAACTTGGTTACTTTAGATCTTAGATATCAACTTACTCAGGTTTAGGTTTGTCTCCTACTCCATTTTCTCGCACTGGTTAAATATTGTATTGGAACTAGGGGGTTTATTATATGTGGGTTGTACTCACACCCTAGTTTAGTTACCCTTGAGTGTTTCAGGAGTTTTAGGATTGGTTTTTTTATCCAATTTTTCACCGATTGATGAGTTCAATTATCTAATATGGATTTGTAAGTGTCCCTTGCGGGATCGATATTAACCCTAGTTTGTCTTTGATTTAATATAATTATATTGAAAATATTTATAAATAATAAAATTAATAATTTTAAAATATATTTAAAAAGAAATTAAGGGCAATACCAATGTATAACTCTATTATATGCTAATATTAGGAATATATCATCTAGTAGTACGTTATCTGCCTCTCTCTACAAATATTATACCATATATTCGGTTTAGCCCTTATGTTGTGAATAGTATAACTAGGTTAGAAGCAATTATTTTCAGAGAGAATATTTTTTAAAGAAAATTAAATTTCTCTCTCCCATTTCGTCTTCTCTTTCTTCCGATAATGGGAGATAAAAGCAAAACCGTTCGCCATAACTTCCTACTGTTGATATTCCCAACTGCAACTACTTCATCTTTTGTTCTAGCTTTTTACACTGGTTCGATAAACCAACTATACCCCTATCAAATGCTCCATAAAATAACTGAGCTATCTTGACAGTTGTACCAACAGTCTCTTCAAATCTCTCTCCCCTGTTTTTTTTTTTAAATTACACCCCCATTCATTATTTTATACAAATTAAACATTTGAATTTAAATAATTAAATAACAAAAAGTTACTATAAAAACACATAATTTTTCTACATCTAACAAGATTTAATATTATCAAAAACGGATTTATATTTTTTAATTAGTGAATAGTGAACTTTTGGTTTAGTGAAATATAAACCCATAAATAGACTACTTAAAAAATAGTCGGACTGCTAATGTCTATAAACCCTAAACTCCAAATATAAACCCTAGATCCAAAAATATGAACTATAAAACCCTAAAATATATAAATCCTAAACCTCTATATAGAAACCCTAAACCCTAAAATATAAACCTTAAACCCCAAAATATGAACTCAAAACCCCAAAATATAAAACCCTAAACCCCAAATAAAAACCTAAATCATAAAATATAAACCCTAAACCCCAAAAATATAAATCCTAAACCCTAAATATGAACCCTAAACCTCAAAATATAAAGCCTAAACCCCAAAATATGAATCCTAAACCCCAAAATATAAATTCTAAACCAAAAATATAAACTCCAAACTCTAAAATATAAACTCTAAACCCCAAAATACAAATTCTAAACCCCAAACCATAAACCCTAAACTTAAAATATAAACACTACACCCCAGAATATAAACTCAAAAATATAAACCTTAAACACAAAAATATAAACCCTAAACCCAAAATATAAACCCTAAACCCCAAAATATAAACCCTAAACCCCAAAATATAAATCTTAAACCCCAAAATATGAACAATAAATATAAAAGTATAAACCCTAAACCCCAAGATATAAACTATAAACCTATGACAAAAAACTACAAAAAGATAGTCTGACTACCAAAAAATAGTCTAACCACCAATAATGTAGGTGGATAAAGTGATACTATCAGATGTAGGTATACTGTTCACCGAGTATGAGCTTATATGAATATATCGTATAATGTTGGAGGAGAGAGAGAGCACCTACTTATAGGTATTGTAAAACAAATTATAGGTGTTGTAAAACAAATTATAGGCGTAATGTATGTTATTGAGTAGTATTTCCCTTCCCTTTTTGGTCGTCTATTGAATTAAAAAAAATTAGATACATTGTCGCCAATATTATTTTAATGAAAAAATTATTTCAATAGTACAAGCGTAATTATTTAAAGCACAGTATAGTGATAGTAACCCAATGAAAAAATATTTAAAGCATACGTTATCGACATTATGATTACTATCTGAATATCCTATCAACTAATTATTCGTTGTACGTTCAAACATGATTCCTTGTGTCGTTATATCTTTCATGTATCTCAATACTTGTTTCAACGCTTCTTCATGCGATTCTTTAGGTTCTTGCATTTACCTACTAAGTACTCCAGCTAAATAAGATAAATCGGGCCTCGTGTGAATTAAGTACCTTAGATATCCGATATTTGCTCGATAATTTGTCACGTCTATACTTTTTTGTTCTCTTGCTTTTTATAATTTCAAGCCCGAGTCCATGGGAGTGTGGGTTAAATTTCAATTGGCCAATCTTGCATCTTATAGAATCTTAGTTGCATACCTTTCTTTTTTAAATGTGATACCATGTTTATGTTGAACTACTTCGATGACTAAGAATTAAGTCAGCAACCCAAGATCACGCATGTTGAATCTCGCAAACATGTTCTTCTTAAAACCAATAATCATATCAAGTATTGATGCCATTACAACGAGATCATCTACATAGACAGCCACGAGAAGAACATAATCGGCCTAACATCTTCGATACAATGATGGTTCCTTTGAGCACTTTACGAAGTTCATCTCTTCAAGTACTTTGTTGAGTTTTACATTACATGCTTTTGGTGCTTGTGTTAGACCAGAAAGGGCTTTATTCAACCTATACACTTTATGGAACAAATCCTTCTGGTTATGTCACATACACTTCTTCCTTCAATTCTCCATGTAAGAAAGCCGTCTTTACATCCAAGCGATGTGCTTCCCAACTTTTGGAAGCTGCTAAAATGATGAGAAATATGACTATTTCAATACGTGAGACATGAGCACATATTTCCTCAAAGTCTACGCCATGTTTTTGTACATAGCCCTTTGCCACTAATCTTGTCTTATGCTTGTTGATGCTTCCATCTGAGTTACATTTTACCATGAATATCCACTTTAGGCTAATGGGTTTGACTTTGTTTGAGTTACATTCTCTTCTCATGCTTCTTCAAAGTTCCACGGTTCTTCATCAATTAACAATATGAGTTGTTCTCCTTCTATTTTAGCCCATTCCACGTAATCTTCTAGGTAGGTCTTATACTTTTCCTTGTTGATCTTCTTAGTTCTGGTTGAGGCATAATTTCTTTTCTGACTTCATCTACATTTCTCACATTGATGTTATCACTAGTAAAATCTTCTTAGGGTTCTTCTTTAATGGTTTCTTCATCTGTTTCCATGCTTCCTTTCCTTTCATTATTTTTAAACACAATTTCAAACTCTCCAGACTCCCTTTGTTCATCTTGAACCAACTCGTTCTACTCCCATTTTTGTCTTCATTAGAAACAATTTTTCGGCTCACAACTACCTTATGTTTGTTGGATCAAGAAGTCGATATGCTTTTTTACCCTGGTTCAGTTCCAAGGTGAATTAACATGCGTGAGCGGTCATCAAGTTTTTTGAGATAAGGAGTATCAATTTTCACAAAAGCAATACACCCAAAGATTCGTATGTGCTCAACATTTGGTTTCTTTCGTATGGTATCTTGTTAGAGAGAGTTCTCGTTGCTACTCGATTAACCATGTTGTTGGCATGTACAAGTTCTTCTCTCGAGAGAGTTCGGAACAGTCATATGTTTCATCATGCTTCTTTTCATACTCATCAGAGTTCTATTTCTTCTCTCAACCACTTCGTTCCATTGAGGAGAATAGGGAGCAACCAATTTTCTCTTTATTTCGAAATTTTCACAAAAGAGTTGAAACTCTTGTAAGGTGAATTCTCCACCTCTGTATGTTCTTAGTGTCTTGATAGTCTCTCCTACCTCTTATTCAATCATGAGTTTAAATCTAATTTCTTACACTTTTTGAAAGCTTCTCCCTTATCTTTTAATTATATCATCCACATATATAGTGAGTTATCATCAATGAGCATTAATACGTACCTATTTTTTGCAGTTGAGGGAGGTGCTATAGGTCCACATAGGTCTCCATGCAAGAGTTCGAGTGTTTTTGTAGCATAAAATTTGGTAGCATGTGGAAAAGAATTTCTTGCTTGTTTCCCATGTAAACATGAAGTGTATTGTTCTTTTTAAACTTTAATCTTTAGAACACCTATGACCATCAACTTGTTTATTATTGTCTTCATAGACTCAATGAAAATGTGTCAAAAAATGTGCATGCAATCTTGACGAACCACTTTGTTTTGCTGTGAGTTGCAAGCATCTTGATTTGATCTTCTTCATGACAACTTTGTACAATCGGTTTCTTGAGCGAGTGGCTTTTGCAATTAGATTTCTTGTTTATCGTGTAAAGTGAGATAATCTTCTCAAATTCTTACGTCACATCCCAACTCAGTGACTTGTTCAATACTAATGATGTTTCTTCTTAGGTTAGGAATATAGTACACATCAACTAGGATCTTCTGGTTTCCACTGCTACTCACCTGAATATGAGTGGTCCTTTACCTTTTATATCTATTCGTGAGTCTTCTTCGAATCTCACTTTTCTACTTATCAATAGTCATAAAATAGGTAGGGTTTCTAGTCAATGGTTACTTGATCCACTATCTAAGTACCACATATTGTCTTCATCTGAGTTAGTCTTAAAATCCTTTGGCTTCACATTCCCTTTCATTAAGACAGACCACCTTATGCATCATAAGGTCATCAGCTTCGTGCGTCTCAGTTTGATTATTGGCTTGGGCTTCTTGAAGTTTGAGTAACATATCTAGACAAGAAGATGCATAGTGTCCCATCTTTTGACATCGATAGCACTCTATCTTTGATAGGTCTTTTGTTCCATTAACTTTACCACGTCCTCTTCATATGTATGAAGAACGTCCTCCTCGGCCTCTTCCTTTGTTATCTTTGGTGTAGTTATGGTTGGCTTGATTATGTTGTGGTTCTATATTAATATACAACAACTTAGCTAGTTCTTCATGTGCTTCTTCTTCTTCATAAATTCTTTTTTCACAGGTTTTTATGCGTCCTATGATGTCTTTGAAGCTTATTTTATTTAGATCTAACACGTGTTCAAGTGATGCCACTATTTGAATGAATTTCCTTCGAGGGAGACGACATGAAATTCTTTACCATTTTTCATATTGTATATCTCTACTCCTAAATCAACAACTTTTGTTGAGATCTCTGATAGTTTACCAACAAAATCATCAATTTTCTTTGTATCCTTTATCTTGATACGCTCAAACTCATCCATCTACGTTTGAAGACTGTTTCTTTAGCTTATTCAGCTCCAAGGTGTCTTATTTTCACCACTTCCCACACTTCTTTGGCCGAGTCTAGGTTTCTAACTTGAAGTATGAGAGCTTCAGGAATTGATTCAAACAATAACGCTATGGCCATGCCGTCTTTTGTTTCATCGACAGTGCCTTTTTCAATTACTTCCCACACCTTGTTGACTTTAAGAATGATCTTCATCTTCATAGACTACACATTGTAATTAGTTGAACTGAACATGGGACACTTGAGAGCAGAAGATCCTCCTTCTTCTTTCATCTTTCGTTGTTGATGATGTCTTTGTTTCATCGCCTTTCACGTCGCCTTATTCCATTGTCGCTCTGATACCAATTATTAAGATCTTTGTTTTGATATATTGATATTTAAAGAATACCTTTCTTTATTAACTTGAGAAGCTCTCTTAAAATTTAAATCTCAAAACCTATGAGGAGATCAAAACTTGAAATCTCTCTTTATATAAGAATCAAGAAAACTCTAATCATATAACAATAAGGTTTTATATATATATATATATATATAAGATAAGTCCTAAAATATATGTATGTATATTTAGATACAAGCATGTTGGAATCAAAAAAATGTCAAGAGGGAGTCTGCCTTGAGATTGTAAAACAAGGTGGAACTCCACTTATCTTATGATAACAAGAGCTATGAAGTTAAGAGTGATATTTACAGGATGGTAGCTGAGGATAAACTCTACAAAGATTACTTTTCAGAAAAAGTGGATGACAAAAAGAGGATTGGACCACCTATTTCACATGATTGAGATGAATGTGAGAGGCTAGTCAAGTTTTTGGTTATCTTGTATAAGTCCATTCTAGTGGTTTCTACTTCTGCTACGGTCAACTCATATAAGTGTTATACTGAGATAGTGACAGTTCAGAGAAATATGAATTCTTTTGCAATAGTGGTGATGGGACATTTAAAGATATGGGAGTGTCAATGAGAGGAAAGTGGGAATAACTATTGGGATGGACTGAAGAAAATAAATAGACTTCTGATTATAGCAAGTGTTTGTGATCCTAGGAACAAAAGAATTTTTCTGGTCTCTTTTTTGATATGTTGTATGGGAAAGGCAATGATGAAGCCAAAGAACTCTCTTACTTGGTGCATGGAATTTTGAACAAACTCTTTGATGAGTATAGTAAATTTTGCAACATATATGGAAATTAGTATGGTGGAACATCCTCTCAGTCTTAATAACATAGTGGTCAATACTCACATTCATAAAATGATAATGTGTTAGGTGATTTGTTTGATAGGATAGATTTAAATAATGATATTGAATATGAAAGAATGGATTTTGTGTTCAAAGAATTAGCAAAATGAGATAGGGTTTCAAGATGAAAGTTCTGATTTGGAGTTATATTTGAATGAAAAGGTTGAAACTCAAAAGTCCAATCCTCTTAGAATACCATTTGATATTTTAGAATAGTGAAAAATGCATAGATCTAAGTATCCTATTTTGGCTGTAATAGGCAAAGATGTATTTGCAATGAAAGTTTCTTCTATGGCATATGAATCAACTTTTAGCACTAGTAATAGAATTTTAGACCCATGTAAGATTTGCTTAACACATTTTATGATTGAAGTCCTCATGTGCACCGAGCAATGACTTAAATCTGAAATTCACATTAACTAAAAGGGGATTGTTACCAATCAATAAATGTTGGCAGATATTGAGTTGCAAGATGAACTCAAAAGAGGTATTTCCTAATCCTATCTCCTTGACTTATTGTTAGAAAGTTTTAAATTGTTGTTAAAGTTTTGAGCATAATGCAACATATGAGGATCTGATAAATTAAGTAAGTTTTTTTGGGGAAAACGGGTCAATACATACCCAAACAATTTGTATCGTGTTTTTTCATACGTGAACTTTATGCTAGGGCCTAAACCATCCCAAACTCTTTTTTAAGATTATTTTGATCATAAACATTATTAACGGTGCTAAAATTTGTATTACGTTTGACACCTTTTAACATATTGTTAAATAGTACTACGATTACACACGGATTAATAGGAAAAAGTGTCAGTTCACACCCCAACTATATACGTTGTGCCGTTTCATACTTGAACTCGCGAACAGTGCTAAATATAGTCCAAACTAGCATATATTAGTCAAAACCTTTATTTAATTTATACATGATATCATTTAGTTTTTGCATAATTCATGATATCATTAAATATCTACAATAATACATTGCAAAAGTATATATAGTTATCCAATAAATAACTATTCTTGATGATGCATAGTGAACTGTTGGTCTCAAAATTTAACAAATCATAACATCATAAAAGTTTGTTATAGTCACTCAAATCACTTCAGAAAACACATATGCACAAGAAAAACTATATGCAAAAAATTTTCAGAACTTGATTGTTCCGCATCTATGAGATTTAGATCGTTGTCAAAAAGATGAACCATGAAAACATGGAACATCTTAAATGTTGTTCTAGTTACTCAGAACACTTCATGGAACCCATATGAACAAAAAAAAAAACTATACGCAAAAAAACTTCAAAACTTGATTGCTTTGCATCTCTGAGATTTAGATTGTTGTTAAAATGATGAACCATCAAAACATGGAACATCTTTAAGTTTTTTCTAGTCACTCAAAAAATTCATGGAACCACATGCACAAGAAAAATTCTATGCAAAAAAATTGCAAAACTTGATTACTCTGCACCTGTGAGATTTAGGTTGTTGTTAAAATGATGAACCATAAAAACATGGAACATCTCAAAGTTTTTTTTAGTAATTTAGAACACTTCATGGAATCCATATACACAAGAAAACTATATGAAAAAACTTCAAAACTTGATTGCTCTGCACCTATGAGATTTATGCTGTTATCAAAAAGAGGAACCATGAACGTTATAAATTTTGATCTAGTCACTCAAAACATTGCATGGAACACATAGACACAAGAAAACTATATGCAAAACACTTCAAACTTGATTTCTTTGCACCTATGAGATTTAAGCTATTGTGAAAATGAGGAACAATAAATGCATAGAACTTCATAAAATTTGTTCTAGTCACTCAGAACACTTCATGGAACTCATATGCACAAGAAAAACTACATGCAAAAAACTTCAGAACTTGATCGTTCTGCACCTATGAGATTTATGCCGTTGTCAAAATGAGAAACCACAAAAACATGGAACATCTTAAAGTTTGTTCTAGTCACTCAAAACACTTCATAGAACTCCTATGCACAAGAAAAACTATATGCAAAAAAAGCATCAAAACTTGATCGTTCTGCACCTATAAGATTTATGTTGTTGTCAAAATGAGGAACCATAAAAACATGGAACATCTTAAAATTTCACCTAGTCATTCTAAACACTTCATGGAACCCATATGCACAAGAAAACTCTATGCAAAAAACTTAAAAACTTGATTGCTCTTTACCTATTAGATTTAAGTTGTTGTCAAAATGAGAAACCATAAAAAAATGAACATACCCATTTTAAAATAAATTTGTAAAATAACAAGGTACTTGTAATATAACAAATTAGTTACATATAAACACTTCAAATTTATAAAGGTTTACCTGAAAATTTTGAAATATTACTATAAAAAGAAAGTACAATGAAATTGATATGATTAAAACTTACTTTATTAAAAATTGTTTAAACAAAAGATTAAAATAAAAAGTAGAAAATACAACAATGAAAACATAGGGAAAAGTATAGGGAATTTCAAAGAAAATCTCACTCTAAAAAAACTTTTGCTTCTTCTGTGCTTTCTTTTCAGATTTATACAAAGATGGTTTTTGAGATGTGATTTCGTAGAGGTGAGGTGTCTTCAAGGTAACAGTTAAAGTGATGAATAATCTTGACTCTTTTGTGAGGTGTCTTCAAAGTAAAAATGATGAATAATGTAGATGCTTTTTTCCTTGAGATATTTGCCGTAATTGATGATTTTTTCTTTAATCTTCTTTTATTTTTGTGGAGGTGGTCTTTGTCTTTTATGTTTATTAACTTTATCTATTTTGTTGTTGGAATTTGAGAGCTTGTCAAATATTCTTGTTACTTGATATGTGATTAATGATATTGCTTTGAAGTGTATGTTAAAATTTGATGTTGTTGTAGAGCCTTTGAAACTTTGGAGTTTGTCATAATCTTTTAACTTGATATGTGATTGTTAAATTTGTCTCCTTGAAGTTGACATGTGATTTTCGAATTTTTCTAAAGTGTAAGTTGAATCTTGCGTATGGTGAAGCTTGAGAACATGTTGTCATAGTGCCTTGAGAAGTAAGTCTTGTCTTGATTTTTAGAATTTTGATAATAGTTTTGATCTTGAAGTATTTCTTGCAAAAATATATATTGCATTTGTATTTCTTTATATATTTATTTATTATTATATACATTTATAAATATTTTTTAAATATGTCAAAGCGAAAATGGATCTTGCGATAATTGTCCTCGATAATTGTCCTCCAATTGGATTTTTTTCATTTGGTATGTCTTGAATATCGCCGTCGACTTCGTCTGATGAAGATATTTGAATGTCAATGGCTTCAAGAATTTTCATGAGTTTATCTTTTCTTTTCTTCGTGGATACTGAGGATGAAGTTGATGATGTTGTCTGACTTACTAGTTTTGGTTTGTGTGAGTTGAAGGATATTGTTTAAATTAGTGGTAAGGTACAAGATATTGTAGAGATGGGTTTTTTTAAGTTGGGTATGTGGTTATACCCATTTTTCCAAGTTCACAATTGAATAGTGGTCGATGGTATGCCCATGTCAATATGAAATGCTATTTTTGTTAGAGGGCCTATGGGTTCATATTTTTCGTGTTTAATATAGTAGGATAAAAATACTTTTGGTATTTCAAATGGATAAATTTGATCGCATGGTCCAAGCCAGTGACACCATTTATAGAACCAGACTGGTATTGTTTTGGGGCAGTGGAAGTCAAATGAAATAGACCTGTAATTGTCATATGTGCGTAGGTAAAATGCATGAAGGAAAGATATTTGATAATCGACATAAGTGAAACCTTTAATATGGTAACAAGGGATAGAGAACTCTTTTAGGCTATGAGTGTTACAGAAACCAAGGTCTTGGGCATGTCAAACCTTGAGTATTTTGGAGGTGGAGTAGGAGATGAGGTTTGGATTGGTTTTATCTGTGTGATCGATAATTTCAACTGATTTGGTATCTACGAGGGTAAACTCATAAAATGTACAATTTTTGGTAAGGTTATCGGTAAGGTATTGGTTGCCTTCGTAAAATAATCGACTAGTGAAAAATAGGTCTTTCAGAGATATTGGTTTAGTAAACGAAGTTGTTATGAGGCGTTGGCGATGTGGATTAAGGATGGATGATGATTTTTTGTGAACGAGTTTTTCTTGTGGAGGAAGAAGTGGGTGTGTTTGATGGTATGAAGTTAACAACTTTTGTATAAGACCTTAATGGGAATTTTATACTAAGACGGAGAATTGGTTATTGGTCGTTTTTGGTTTTCTTTTAAATTTGGTTGATTCTTGATTTAATCTACTGCAGACCTAGGTTTCTTTTACTGACTCATTATGATATTGCTGAAGTTTTCCCTATAAGTACTCTCTTGTTAAAAAATCGGGTAAACAATGGTTTTTCCGTTTATATATTGTTTATCAAAATCAAAAACAGATAATATAGCTTTACATCTTACAAATATTTGTTTAGATACCAAATTCTTAACAACTTTTAGAAAAATTCTTTTGCATATTTGCAATCAACACGTAATAAGTTAATCACAACATCTTAAAATTTTGAAATACAGTTTACGATTGATAAAACTTCCTTTCTAACTGTGGAATAATTTTTTTGGGGTCCTAACCAAACTTTTGAATGGAATCGTACTATAGACTCTTTGGTAGACCCTTGTATTTTCTTCTTATGGATTCCCTCATAACCTACTTCTGACGCATATGTTTCTACTATCATGAATGCATCAGGATGTCGTATGATTAAACATGGTAGAGTGGTAACCTGTTTCTTAATATCCTGAACTATATTAGTATGCAAACTAGACCATAGTACATGATAAAGCGTTGTAGTTGATTTTTTTCTTTAATTTCATCTTGAAATTTATTTGAAAATTCTATTGATCTAGATATAGGTGTTAAGGTTCCTTGATAAATATTGTGTCCTAAAAATCTTATTTTTGTAGGTAAGTTTTGCATTTTTTGGCAGATACTATTAATCCATGTTTTTGATAATATTTAAAAAGTATATAAATATTTAAAATGTTGATCGAGAGATTTTGAAAATATTAACACATCATCAATATATACTATACAAAAAGTAGAATATAGGTTAAAAATCTCATTCATACTATTTTCAAATTCATAATGCGCAGTTATAAAACTGAAAGGCATGGCATTCCATTCAGAGTGTCCAAAAGGCACAATAAATTATGTCTTGTATTTATCCTTTTCGGCTATTTGTATTTTCCAAAAACCAATTTTCAAATCAAAATTTGAAAATATACACACATCATACAATCTTTGTAATAAATCTCGTTTATTAGGTATTGGATATTAAATCCTTGTAAAATATTATTTAAAGGTTTATAATTGATTACTAAGCGAGATATTCCCCTTTTTTTTTCAGCTTGATTGTTTACATAAAAGGCGGAACAACTCCAAGGTGATTTAGATTTTCGTCTTAGTTTTTTATCTAATAGTTCTTGTATTTCGTTTTAAAAATGTTCTAAAAGTTCTTGATTCATTTGAATTGGTCTAGCTTTAGTTGGAATATTTTTTCCCATTAAAATAATTTTCATAAGAGATTTCAACAATATGATTCTTTCTTTCCCAAAATGCATTTGAGATTTCATATCATACTTGTTTTAGTAATTCATTTTATAGTGTTTATATTTTCTTTTTTATTTGTGAGTTTCTAAGTTGTTGTTCTATTTGTTGATATTTTATTTCTGGTTGTAAATAGAAGATATGTTTTTGGCTTTCCTTTATTAGGTTTACAGACTTTTGTATTGTAGAATTTTGTAAAGCTAATATTTCTTTAGTTTACTTAGGGGATAAAATTCAAATATTATTTTTTCTCCTACTATTTTAGTAGTAATCCCGAGTTCGGTAACTTTGAAAGGATAAGTTTGGGTAAAAAATGGGGTTCCAAGAATAACTTATTGGCTTAGATTCTTAACTAGAATAAATTTTGTTTTAAAACTACTTTTTGTTACAAACTTTTGTTTTTGGTAATTTTTAATTACCTTTTAAATTACTACTGTTTGCACCACTAAGTGTTTCATATGTTTTTCAAAATATTTTGGGGGAACTATTCCTTCTCGAATACAATTCCTTCTCGAATACAATTGTAATCAGCTCATGTATCTAATAATGCTATTGTTTCTAATTTAAAATCATAGCCTATGTGTAGAGTAATTTTTGTATACCATTTTGATAGTTTATTTTAGTTATTATTTGGATATATTTTTCTTCATCTTTTGTTATTTCATCTATGAGAGTTTTACTCCTTGATGGTTCATTTTGAATAGAGGTTATATTTTGACAGGTTTTCGGTTTTATTAGAGCTAACCTAGTGTTTATTTGTAGTTGTTCAAGTTGTTGTTGGTGGACGATTTTTTGGAGTTCTTTCATTTGAGTTTTTAGGTGTTTTACTTCTCTTTATAGTTCTATGGTAGTTACTTATTTAAACAAGGTTGGAGAAGTGTATTTTTCAAATATTTTATTAAGGTTAAATTGTTGTGGGGTATATACTTTATTTTTCCTTTGTAGTATATCTTTGAGTTTTATTAAGTATTTTTTAGTTTCATGATTGTCTATTTTTTAAATTATATCTATTAAAAATAATTTATCTGTATCTTTAGTTATTACATTTATTGTTTTACAGTTTCAAATATCATATGAAAAATCAGTAGAACTTTCAGATGAAGATTCACTTTTTTTCTGCTACAACATCTAAAGAAGGTTCACTAGTAAGTTCTTCAGAATTTTCTGTTTCTGAAAGAAGCAGTTTTCTAATTTTTTTCTAATATCATGTTGATCGTGGAATATTTCATTAATTTTTTCTTCAATTTACAATCAGCATATTTATGTCCTGGTCGATTACAATTTCAACAGATTAACTTTTCTCTTCTATGTTGATTATTTAACTTTGTTTTTTTGCATATTAAGAGTTGGAAAATTTACGTGGAAAATAATTTTTTTAATCAAATGGACGTGGATATGAAAATGGTGTTACTTACGAGCTTTTCTTCGTTCTCTAGATGGAAATGTAAGTTTTTGGTATACATATTGCTCACAAAATGAGCTCATAGTTTCTCTGTATATCAATTTACTAGTCTGTTTTTTTTTTTTTATCATTGTGTTCTTGGCAAATCTGTAAGCTTTCCTTTTTTTTTTGATGACCCTGGTATCCGGAGCCCCGAAGGACTCCGACTAGACCCAAAGCGTCCGCAGTCGCCAAGGGTATCCAGGATGGCCGCCGAATTCACCCCATGTTAATTGACGGTGGCCGGGATTCGAACCCAGGTGGCGGAACTCACAGCTGTGAGTACTTTACCATCAGAGCTAGAAGCCCTAGTTGTAAGCTTTCCTTTTTAATGAAGGCGTACATTTGACTAGAAGTTATTGAGTTACATGGTATTCGTTGTCCCCTAGAAAATTCTTTTAATTTGTTGATTACTCTTTCAGCAAATATTGAATGGTTGATTATAATCATTCCTTTGAAAGATATTTGTTATAAATATATCTTTATACCATTTAAATCTCGTAAAGTTGGACATTTAAGATTTGTTAATACTAGTTTTTTACTTCTTAGCTCTCTGATGGGTTTCCTTCAAAGCGCATAGTCATCGTGTGTAATAGTACTTCTTCATAAAACTCATCTTCGATTTCTACCCTAATATTTTTGGTATGGTTTACTATAGCTTCATGAGAAGTTGTATCTAGGTCATTACCAACCAATATTTTAGTGCACCATTAAATCCTGATACTACAAATTTATATGTCATGTCATCAGTTTCCCCTTTTGCTTTATATGCTTGAGCAACAATTATTATTTCCTTAAATAAATTCATTATTTCGTATTATGATCTTCCATCTATATTTCATTCATAAATACCATCGTTGGTATAAAATTTTTTGAAAGATAATGTATGATGTTTCTAAAATATAAGAGAAGGTGGAGAGTGCCTAGGTAGTATGATTTTTTTGTATTGTTGAAAATTCTTTTTACGATTAATTTCTAGGTCTTCTTCCTCAGTTTCTATTTTACTATTTTTCCTATTTTATTAATAGATACCTTTATTTTGGCTATCTAACATATTTTAAATTGATTTTAAGATTTTATTTTTGGGAAACTTAAGTGGTTTGGTGAAAGGTTTGAATAGAGGTGGTGAAATAGAGCTAAAGGGGTGAGAAGGTTGTTGATGATAATTTGTAATGTAATTATCATCTTTTTGTCTAGTTTGTTGTTGATATGGTCTGTATGACGTGAGATAGTGTGGAATATTTGACTTTGGTAATTATTTTGTTTATACTATTTTAATATCGACCATACTTACTATGTCTTTATTATCTCTATTTGCTCTTGTTCTAAATGGCGTAGCTATTACCTATCGTTGTGGTGTGTATAGTTTTAAATCTTTTAAAGGTGGGTGACCTGATTTTAAGTTTATATCCGTTAGTCATTTCCCAAGTATCATACAAGGTTGAGCTAGTGTTAATTGATTCATTTTTATAAGGGTAGTATATGTTATTTTGTAAGATATATGTCTCGAACCATATGAAGAATGAGATATTAGTTTCTAAATTTTTCATATGGCTATACCGTATGTCTCAATAGGTTATAGTTGTTTCTTATGAAAAATTTTAAAAATACCATTTTCTTTTAGCTTTATTTTTGTTTGATAACAATTCTTCTTTTAGATAATCATTATCTATTTGAAATTTTCTTACAATAACGTTTATTAATTTAAAATCAGATGGTATTGGAAAGGTTGGAAAACTGGATTCTACTTCTGAGTTTTTGAATAGGTTCTGCAATAGGTGATTGTAAATTAATCGGCTTTTTCTCAGGATTTTTGAATAAGTTATGTTCGATACTCTCTTCTGATTCAATACTGGTTTTTCCCGTTCTATAATTAGTAAAAGAAGATATAGGATAGAACGAATTAATCGTTAATGAGAGTGGATCTCAAAATGATCTAAATCTCTTTGCTCGGTTATACTAGTAATACTCTTTTTCAAAATTTTGTGGAGGTTGAGTAATATTTCGGTCCAATTTAATTGTTTAGGTGTGTAAGTAGACGCGAGAGTTTCTAACCTATGTAATGCTAATATTGTTGTTTAGCCTTTATTATTTTGCAATAAACATCTCTAGTTAACTTTGGATGTAGATTGGTTGAAATAAATTCTATACAACAACATGTAACCATGTCTTTCTTGTTGAAATTTAATTTAAAGTAAATGTGCGTTTAATATTAATGTATTAAATATTGTTGGATCATGCAATCTTAACTTGAAATTTAAAGCACAATTGAAATAACTTGCTTCCATTACATAAATTTGATTTGACAGCTCCTAATAAAGAATCTTCAAAATTTAAAAGATTTTTGTCTCTTAATAGCATTAGTATTGGAGAATCAGTTCCCATTTGGATAAAGATTTGATTGCTATTTGGATTAAACCAAAATGAATATAATTAAAAAAAAATTCTATAACTCTCTAAAGCCATATAAGGAAGTAATTTCATTTCTTCAAATTCATTTTGTAATGATATTGTTTGTTTACTGAATATGCAGTTTCAAAATCAAAACTTCCTATTTGATAATATTATCTGGATTAATATGGGGTAATTGATTATGTGATATTTCTTGGTTTAAAGTTGTAATTTTTGACATAATTTCTATTGAGTTAGTTGTTTTTTTGGGTTGGAGAAGAAGATGCACGTTTGACTTAAACCACTTCCTAACCAAATATACCATGTCTATCTATTCTTACACTCAAGATAACATGCAAACTAACCTAATCATGTCAAGGACGATAGTTTGACTTGCCAACAGATTCATTGTCTTTAGGATTTACGACCTAAAACACCTACGTATACAACGCACTTAACAAGGTTAAGATAATTTGATTTCAAAAAGAGATTTAAGATTAGTTTGAAAATGAAACTTTGGTTGAAATGACTTAAATAAAACGTTTTTGTTGAAGATAATCAAAATAATCAAAGAGATCGTCAATGCTACAAGAATATGATAGTGACACGCCAAATGAGTAAATACGCTACAGAGAGAAAGAAGAGAGAATGAATAGTGCATTTGTGACTTAGATATGGAGAAGAAAGGAATCTCTCCTACTCTTGTTAAGGAAAGAAGAGTAGCTATTGAGATATGTAATGATTAAATCTACATAACGCTTCGAGTTCTCTACAAAGTAACACTCTTTGATTTAGGGACTATTTGGATTCCCACCAACGTTAAACTTTATTTTTAATTTAAAATGAAAATTTTTTTTTGGAACCCTAATCTACTTTTTTGTGGTGTTATTTTATTTTAGAGTGAAAAATACAGTAAAAGTTGGAGTGATGAGTAACTTTATTTCATCAATGGGATAATTGGAATATATTTTACTCCAAACTCAGTTTTTTACTCTGAAATAGAGTTTAGAATAAAAAAAGTAAAATAGGATTAGAAATGTTCTTAGAGTGACATAAAGATGAGAAACGTGAAAAAAAACTGCAACCTCTTCATTATCTCTAGTTCAGTATAGATTAGCCTAATATCAATACAATTCTCTGTAGTAAGGAAAATGGAAAATATAATAGTATAGTTTAGCCTTGTAAAGGTTGGGCTTTTTATATATTTAATTCTATAAATTACTCTGAAGATTGAAAATGAATCACTGCAAGAATCAAAAGAACGTTTTTAGATGATATAATATGAATCTCTACATGAAATTTGATTTGCTCTCCACATAGATCACCACGCAAGGTTTAAATGATTTGGGCACTACCGTCTCAAGTTTTTTGAAAAACCTTTCCGCCGTAAGACTTAATTACGTCTAATCATCCGAAGAGGAAGAAGATCTAAATTAACGGAAAATACTAAAAATTGAATCTTTTTTTAGGAAAATAGAAAAAAGATAAAAACTAATGACCGATGGATGTGAATATGCAAGTCAAGATTAGTAAACCTATACTTAACCGTATAAGAAAATTCTATTATAAGTTCTCCCATCATAAAGAATTATATAAAACCAGAGGCAAAAGGAGGTTCAAAGTTAAAACAATTAAAAATAAAATAAAATACAAGAAAAAACGAAAAGTATGTCATTGCTTTTCGTTTTTTGTTGAAACAGAAAACAGACCTTGATAAAAAAAGATTCTGTTTTTCTTTTCTTCATTTTTTTTTTTTTTTTTTTTTAAAAANAAGAGTTGTAATTGACATTACAAACTTCAAAATAGAAAATCATGGGAAATTATGGTGATAAAAGGAGAGGAAAATTTGTAATAAGTGTCCTAATATCTGGACTGTATGGAATCATTAGCATGGTGTGTGTGAATGGTACTAACATAAACTACAAAGAAGCCCTAACCAAGTCGCTCATATTCTTGGAGGCTCAAAGATCAGGCAAACTTCCTCCAAACAATAGGGTTCCATGGAGAGGAGATTCTGCTCTTGATGATGGGAAACTCGCTAATGTAAGATTTAATTTGAGTGAATAGAAACAAAATTAATGAGAAAATATATAAATAACTTTAAAAATGTATGTATAAGGTGGATTTGGCGGGAGGGTACTATGACGCAGGAGACAATGTGAAGTATGGTCTTCCAATGGCCTTCACTATCACAACGTTGGCATGGTCCACCATCAACTACGAGAAAGAACTCAAAGCAGCCGGAGAGCTCGAAAACGCTCGTGCCGGTATCCGTTGGGGCACTGATTATTTACTTAAATGTGCTTCTCGCAGGAACCGACTCTATGTTCAGGTTTTATTCTTTTATTTTATGTATTTATGAATCAGTTTGTTTGTTGTGGTTTAGATACGAATGTTACAAAAAAAAAAACTAGAATAATTAAAATGGTTGATAAAATAGGTTGGTGATCCACATGCGGATCACCAGTGTTGGGCGAGGCCTGAGAACATGCAAACACCGAGGACGGTGTTGCAAATAAGTGATCAAAATCCCGGCACCGAGATTGCGGCGGAGACTGCCGCTGCTTTTGCAGCTTCCTCCATCGCTTTCCGCCACGTTGACCACAAATACTCCCGCCGCCTCCTCAACAAAGCCAAATCGGTATGTCTTTTTTTTTTATATATATATATATATTGATAAACATTTGATTAATTAACAATATGTCCAAATTCAGCTATTTAAGCTAGCAAAGAGCCACAAGGGTACATATGATGGAGAATGCCCCTTCTATTGTTCTTGCTCCGGATACAACGTACGTATAATCGATCATATTCTCAATTTTTGTTATGTAACTGATAATGAAAATATGAATGAAGGACGAGTTGATATGGGCGGCAACATGGCTATACAAGGCAACGGGGAAGGAGGTGTACCTTAGCTACCTCAAATTCGAAGCCATAAGTGCTTACGTTGCAGAATTCAGCTGGGATCTCAAGTACGCCGGAGCTCAAATCCTCATCGTTAAGGTATTTACACCTACATATCCAAAGTTATAGAGCGCAATCTAAAATAAATAAATGGGCATATTCTTACCTATATATATATATATGTATCTTAATTAATTAAGGTATATGTAAATGCAGATGATCTTTGAAGGCATTAAAGGACTTGATCTATACAAACAACAAGCCGATAGCTTTGTCTGCTCTAATCTCCCCGGCAGTCCCTACCACCAAGTTTTCACTACCCCAGGTTTATATATATATATATATATACACATACACATACGTTTTGATTCACAATGTTGATTTATAATAACTAGGTGGTATGATTCACTTGAGAGATGGAGCTAACAGTCAATATGTTACCGCCACAGCCTTCTTGTTCTCTGCATACGCTGATCTTTTACAGAAACACAACCAAAAGATCACTTGTGGTGGCAACCAATTCGATTCTACACACCTTATGGCTTTTGCCAAGAAACAAGTAACCTTAGCTTTCCTTTTAATATTTCTTTCTTTAGGATCATAATCTTCTTTACTATATAGCTTCAGGCCTATATATATATGTACGTTTCAGATTGACTATATACTAGGGCACAACCCAAAAGGAAGATCATACATGGTCGGGTTCGGACCAAACCCGCCACAACAAGCACATCACAGAGGAGCCTCAGTGCCGATGTCAGAAGCCAACGAGCCACTAAGCTGTCCAATGAGCTTCGTTAAATGGTACAACAAGAACCAGCCTAACGCTAATGAGCTCACTGGAGCCATCTTGGGAGGACCTGACCGTCAAGACAACTTCCAAGATTTACGTTGGACCTCTGTCTACACGGAACCTTGCACTTACATTAACTCTATCGCCGTTGGGATTCTCGCCAAGCTCGCTGCCACGGCTTAGATGAGCCATATAAATGCCATAATTGAGACCACTTTGATGAATACTATTAACTCTATGGGGTTTCATTTGCCCATACTATATATGTCTCTTCACACATGTGGTCATGAAATGTAACTCTATTTTCCTCCTTTTGCCTTCGTAGGTATATATAGCTTTTTGGATTTATGTTTTCTCCAAAATATAATATTTCATGGGTATAATAATGAGCCCTTATGATTAATTAATTTGAAACAATAATTAAATTTTTTTTGTCACTTTGATCTTCATAACGTACCAACCGAATAACCAAATTCTATAGTTGGTAACAAAGTAGAAGAAGTGAAGACCACTAACTAGAATGTTGAACTCATTCTGTTTCATGGAGAATGATTTTTCATAATAATATATATGTATCTCACATAACATTTTCAGTTATATATATATATATATATATATTTAAAAATGTTAATTTCTCAGTTCTTTTTTTTTTTCAAGTGCATCATATTATATCAAATGAAATGACCTGCAAAAAGGTATAGAAAATATACTAATCCATAAAAGATAATTAATCTAATAGTATAATTGACTCAATAATGAAAGTAATAAACCGAAGCATCTAGCTCAGGTGGTAAAGGACTCACAGCTGTGAGCACCGCCACCTGGGTTCGATTCCCGGCCACTGCGGAATTAACATGTGGGCTGCAGCGCTCCAGGAGCCGACACGTGGAGCTCCATTTGGACACCCACGTGGCTAGTCTGCGCTTTCGATGTACGGGTTGCCAATGTACGGGTTTCAGCGCCCTGTTGGCTTATCGCCCTGTCGATAAGTGGCAGGACACCTGGGTTATCAAAAAAAAAAAAAAATAATGAAAGTAATACAATACTCAGAAATAGAGAATACAAATCTTGATATGGGATATCAACCTCGATGATGAAAACACCATCTAGACCTAGGACCGTCCTGAACATTCCAACTTTCAACATGAAATCTGTATGGGAGTTATCTGTGGGATTCAAACCCTAACAAACCTTTCTGTTTTGACAAGCAATGTTGACTACAGTAATAAATATACAGAATAATAACAAAAAACAACATAAACTAAAAACAATTATACAATGTGTCCGCATTAGCACCACATAGGCCCATTGTCGAGAAGCTTCTCGGGACGCTGTCACTCGCCTTTCCACATCGTTGGAAGTCTGGAGATAGACAAGGATACCATACTCAAAGTCACTTAGCTATGCACCAAGGAAACTAGGACACGACTAAAATAAGGTCGCAGTAACACTAAATCGGTCGTCCAGGACACACCAGTCACCTCTTTCACTCTTAATCCGATACATGGAAATCGGAGGACCGAAACCACCATCTAGAAAAAGCCATCCATGGGTAATTGCCCGGAGATGGATGCCGGGAGGAGTAAGAGAGCAGGAAAGGCGATGCAAGAGAAAACAATTCATATCCAAACTATAAAACAACACACAAGCAAGATATTTACAGAGAGAAAAGCACGGAGTCGACCATAAATCTGTCACAAACGACCCACAAAAAAGAAGATAACACAAAAGTCGCTCAAGAGAAAAGATGGAAAAAAATAAAATTCCTTGGACCCACCTTTCCTTATTGTGGGTGTTGGTGCAAATGATATATAGGCTAGAGGAATTATTTTGGTGGAATTGTTGATTATGTTGGTTCACTAATTGATAGTACGGGGTTTACGTTATAAATTTTTTTAATAGCGTTTCCATAAACGCTATGTTTGGTCTAGCTATCTTAGGTGTGATACTTATTATAGCACTAATTATAATTGTTATTGTATATGTCCACTAAGTCATTTTTATTAATAGCGTTTTGATTTTTGTGCTATCAAAGGTTTGTTTTTACGATAGTGTTAATAATTTATGCTATACTATATTGTCGTCAATAATAGCATTGATATTGTGTGTTATGAAATATCCTAATTTATTATCGTAATATTTTATAAAATATATAGTGGACGATAAATGTTTAGATTGCGTTTGCTTTTCTGCTATAGTATAATTAGTATAATAATAGCTTTTGCATGATGTGCTATGATATATTCTCATTTACAATGGCACTAATGTGGAAATGATATCGTCTACTATAATATAAGATAGCATTGATAAATGTTTTTGACCATATCCATTGTTTTATAGCATTTATTTTCCGCTACTTTATTATTTAAAAGATCAATGTATAACCGCTAATTATCTATATTTATTGCTGTTGTTTTATGCAATCTAATTTTTTTATGACTCATCTTTTCTATTATTGTTGTTGTCCATATTTTCTTTCTGATTTCATAATACAAAATACATTAATAAACCCGAGCTTTCATTCCATCCAACCATATATCCACACATAAACTAGTTTTGTGGCATATTTAACCAAAAAAACATCATTCAAGTACATCAAGTCTTAAACATAAGACAACCAATACATTCAATGAACCAAACACTAAACAATTTTTCGATGTAGTATCACACCACAATCATGCGACAATTTTTTCTTTAGGCCAAGCAACATAAGATCGTAGTGCATCTCCTAAAACCACTATCTCATCATCTGGCCTCCTAACTACTGCATTGCTCTCTTTAACCACATCAATCCACACCCTTACTCCATTAGGCCCTAGTAGAACCAAGTGAACATTTACGTTTGGATCATTAGTTATCTGACGTCATTCAGCAACAACCTTTGCTCCATTGATGTCAATGATCTTGCACATTTGATTTTTCTTCCAAGCATCTGCATCATTACGCTGCCCAAAATATGCAAAAATAATAATAGCACATTATTAGCAGCAAAAAAATTGATCAAAACGAAACACAAAAACATATTTCCAACAGCAACAAAAACTATTGAAGGAAATTAAAACCATCAAAGGTCAAAGAAGAAGAAAAAAATATAATCAGACAGTTTAACACATTAACAGATAAACCTCAAAAAGAAATATAAATATAACATACAAAATGCATGTAACTTTGATATTCGAGAAGGTGATTTTGCAGTTGGTTTTGATTTCTTAAGGGGGGGGGGGGTTTCTTTGATTTCGGTGGAGATTTTGGAAGATGACAATTCGATCCTGATGGTAGACTATTTCCAGATACAAGAGTATATTGGCTGAATTATTTTTCTCTTCACGAGTAGGAGTTATCTCACCTATTGGAAAGATGTTATCTTCTACGATATTACAAGCCTGCAACACGTATAATAACTGAACACATTAACACATCCAATGCAGCAGGTACTAAAACCGATTTTACCTTACTAGAAATGTAAGATCTCAACATATGTATAACCATAACATATACAAAATAAGTACATTTGCTTTTGAAATTGGTTTTGTGTTATTTGTATTATTTAGCACTTCTTTTGTAGGAGTTGTCTCACTTGTACGAATAAAGTTGTCTATGAAGACAACTCTATTCGTTGTCTAAGCTACAAAAGACATGACAGCTTCCTGAAGGCAAATCAATTCTGAGGATGGTCTCCAAAGAAATGTGTCTGGTTTTACTATTATGTCCACATAGACTTTCACTGCATTTGGTCTTAGAGGAAGACCATTAACAACTGCAATTAGTTCTTTACACTGCCAACGACCTTCAGCCACCACTTCCTCATTGCGTGTATTCCACTCCAAAATTTTGCACTTATTCATAGCAAATTTGGAGGGACTCTATAAGATTAATTTAAAATTATGAATATGAAATATCATTTAAGATAATCATTATAAAAGTAAAATATCATAAATTACCCTAATTGCAGATTCTTCTGTTTCTGAAATGAATCACGTATTTTGAGTCCATCAAATATTTCTCTAATAGATTGCTCAATTGTGAACATGATGGTGCAGGTTTCCAAAGAAATTCTTTTGTATGGAAGCACACTCGACTATGACCTTAATAGAGTTAGGACCTAACAAAATTTTATTGATCAAATATTTTTGACCAGAAGAAAAAAAATGCCCCTTAGCAACTATTAACTCATCTCCACACCAATCAAGCAACACACACTTAGATTGTAAATTCTTGTTTACACTCTGAAAATTATAAAAGCAAAGTCAAAACGGTAATAAATAATGTAAGAAATTATGTGTGGAAACATAAAACAAGTCCTACTTTTGCTGATGGGGTGTCTCCCACTTCAGCTTCTGGTCTCTGATACCTTAAAAACAAATTTAGAACAATTATAAAGAATAATACTTAAATTTATAATCTATTTAGATTTGGTTTTTGTTAACATTTTCTTCAATATTTCAATCTCTTCTTGAAAATCATTCACTTTCTGAAGGAATTGACACTGCTTTTCTTTCATATCTTTCAAGCATTTGTTCTTCATCTGAAGGCATGCTAACTTAGACATAGTCATCCCTCTACTCATAGCTATTATCTTACCAGTATTTTCAACTCTTAAAAGTTGAGTGAGACTATCATCATTTGGATTTTGTTAGGTGGACTAAAAATTACCATCAACAATCTCAGTTGTCTTCTTCTACAATATTTAGACAATGTATAGTTATTAGATATAATATAGAGAAAATTTCTAGAATACCATAGAAAAGTTCTAATATGAATAGAATACCTTACATCTTTCAAAAGTTACTAGAGTGTTTTCAAAATCCTAGTAAATTACAATTCACTCCCTTGCTTAGTTTTCTAATAATTTGGTTAAATTTTAATTAACAAATCCACGTCACTAAACCGTATTCCATGCCACTAAACCGTATTCCACGTCACTGAAACATTTTACATATACTGTTTCAAATTTCTTAAACATATAATGTTTCAAATTTCTTAAACACTCTAGTTTCTTAAAGGAAAAAATGGTTTAGTGACCTTGTTATCTCACTCGTCATCTTGTCGGAAATCGTCATCGTTGTAATCGTATTGTTCGCCCTCGTCAAAATTTCTGGTAAGTTGCGATTGATTTTGATATATGTTGCGAATGAGTTTGATATATGTTAAGAGTGAGTTTATTTCTGTTACAACTCAGTTTGATTTTTTTTTTTGTAACTGAGTTTGATTCTATTGCGGATGAGTTTGTTTTATGTTGTGGCTGAGTATGATTACAACCGAGTTTTATTTTCGTTATGATTGAGTTTGATTATGTTGTGGTTGAGTTTCATATATGTTTTGGCTGAGTTTCATTTTAAATATAAAAAAATCTTCTTAAACACTCTAGTATTTTACACGGAGTAAAGAAAAAAACAACGGTTTAGTTTCCCTAGTTTTTGCCCTCGTCGTCTTCTCCGAAATATTCTTCGTCAAAATTGTATTCGCCCTCGTCGGGTTCTCCGGTATGTTTTGCATGATTTTTATATATAATGCGATTGAGTTTGATTAATGTTAAGACTGAGCTTGATTTTTGATACGATTGAGTTTGTTTTCCATCCCGGGTGAGTTATATATCTTGTTGCGGATGAGTTTGATATATGTTGTGACTGAGTTTGATTTATATTGGCGCTGGGTTTTATATTATGAAGTAAGTGAGTTATTTATATAGTGGCTGAGTTATATATCTTATTGCTGCCGAGTTTTATATTATCTTATGACTGATTTTGTTTTCCTTCGCGGCTGGGTTAGTTGAATTTTCAGTATTGTTCATGATCAACCTATCAGGTTTGGATTAAACAAATTTGGTGAGATAACTAGGTTAAACACAAACCCACTGCCAACGGAAAATTTTGAACCTGAACCTGAGCAATACAAAGAATTTGGGATTAGTTGAATATACTGCATGGGATGGGACCCAAGTTAGAGGAATTGAGGACCGCAACAGAGGTCTGTCGGACAAGGACAAAAGAAAAGCGCAAATGGTTGGGGATGTTATTTCTGCAGGCCATTGGTATTTATGCTCTGCATCCTAATTGTAGGATACCCTTTGAAAGTGCAAAAAGAGTATTCAACGATGAAGCTATGATGGCATATCCATGGGGTCGTTCTGCATTTGAAGTTCTTTATAATTTTATTCAGTTGTTGAGTCCACAAGGTAACTCATACACCATCAGTGGTTTTGTTTACATGTTATTGGTTTGGGCGTATTATGTCACTTGCTTCGGAGAAAGTTTCGAGAAAATGTTAAGTAACAAGAAGATTCAGCTTCTTTGATGGGGTGGAAGTTGTAAACGTGCAAGTTTTCATTATGTCACCTTTGATGAGATCAACAAATATGGCAAGGTAATGTTTTAAACTAAGTTTTTATATATTTGGTGGTTGTGTTATGTTGAGACATTTTGTATATCCTGTATAACTGCTGAGTTATCCAGCTTTTATTTTTATTGTTGGCTGAGTTACGAGTTATAATATCTAGTTTTATTTATTTGGTGGTTTAGTTATGCGGTTTTGATAAATAGGTTATGATAAACGAATTATCTAGTTTTTATTTTCATAAGTTAGATAGTTTTTATTTACTTGATGACTAAGTTTTTTTAATTTTAAGACTGAGTTATTGATTACTTTGTGAAGTTGCGCGTGAGGAATATGATCATGAAAGAGTCTTTAGAAGAGTTGTTTCCTCAGTGGCCAGATGACGCAGATGACCCACAACTTGTGAACTAGATAATAGACCTACATTCATGCCGCTCTGTTAGTGGTTTTTGGGTTGCACAGAAGAATGAGAACATGAAAAGAAGGAAGGCTGAAGTCTTGGCTGAGGCTGAGCTACCAAAAAAGAAGCAGAAGAATGATAAGAAATAGAAGGAGAAGACAGAGAGTAACGCCGTTACATATGTAGAAAGTAGAGAGCTATGAAGGGCATAATCTCTTGTTCGGATAAAATTTATGAGAGACTTGACAACCATGATATTAGATTAGAGATGTTTCAAAAGAACATTAGTAAAGTAATCAGAGATACAGTGGATAAGCGTCTGAATGAACGGGGATACGTGAAAGTACCAGAAACGATGATCACCTCTCAAAAATCAAACCCCCTATCTATAACATTCCCCTCACTGCCGCAAAATCTACATCAAAAGTCCGTTAATAGTCAACCCACAACTAAGACCCCTGCAAAAGGTTTGGAGGAGAAACAGATTCAGGTTGAGGAGCTTGGTGAGGCTAATGTTGGAGGTTTTATGGATAAAGTAAATTCAGAAGATGAAGTTGCCAAGGAAAATGATGTGAAAAAGGAATTGGCCAAGGAGTTTGTTAATGTCAATAAGACCGTGGATTTCACGAGGTGTAACAATAATAAGAAAGAAGCTAAGAAGAATGTTGCTGATCAAAAGACATACGCGGATGTGTTAAAAAAGAAAGAGGCTGTTGATGCTACAAAGAAAGGTGCCGTTGCTAAGAAGAAGAAAAAGGCGGTTGATTCAAAGAAGAATACGGTTGAGTTAAAGAAACAGAAAGATGCTAACTTAAAGGAACATAAGGATTCGATAAAGAATGAAACACCTTTGCTCCAATAAATCCATCGAAACCTCAAGAGAATGTAATCAAAATACCTTGAAAGCAGAAAGAGACTACAGAGGAAAATTTTATTGTTGTAGGGAATGAACAAATTCAGGACGAAATGTTGGCGGAGTCTAAAGACAATGAAGAGGAAAATTTGAGGTCGGCAAGAATAAAAGCTATTTGGGAGGAAAGGATTCACTTATCTCCAAGTGGGTCAAGTATCACCAAAAGTGCTTCTGAACCACAAGTTTTTCCTTGCATTGGGCCAAATGGGACAACGTGCATGAGGAAGCGTATTGATCCTTCACCATCAATATATAATCCTCTAGCACCTGTTGAGCCGGAAGAATTGGAGAGACTTAATAAACACCAAACAAAATTCAAGTATGGACCTTATTACCATTTTTGTTGATAACTCTATCATCATTCTATGCATAAACTGAATTGTGTTTAATTGTACAAGGGCAAGCCATATATATGTTAAGCTGACGATGAGGGTTCATTCTTCAAAGTTCTATCACTTGAAAGACGAGATTGGCCAAAGCTCAATTTTGGATGGCTATTCGATAATGTAAGTCTACTTCACGGTCGAGTTAATTAGTTAATGGTTGGGTTAATTTATTTAGGCGACTGAGTTATTTACTCTTTGATGATTGGGTTATGATATTTTACTCTTTTTTGTACAACATCTTGCTGAATATATTAGAGTCCTTATGCGAAGGTCCATGCAAGATCCCTCCCCATTATGGTCGCCATGCAATGCGTTTTTATAGTCGGTTCCAAAATCATATGAAACTCGATTACAATTTGTTCAAGATGGGAGCTAATTCCTTCAAATTTCATGATGGTTATCGAGATGTATTAAACGACATGTTTCCAACGGAGTTACAAACAATCTTGAAGTGGATACAAGATGTGGATCACTTGTACGGAGTACTTAACATTGGAGGCGATCATTGGATGGCATATCACGCTGCTCAGCGGAAAGAGAAGATTGATGTCTACGACCCAATCATTGAACAGGTAACACATGAAAGTAAGAAGAGAGTGTTATACACATTTAAACCGCTAATGCAAATGATCCCAGAGATGATGAAACACATTCTTCCACATCAAATACGAGCACCTAAGTGGAAAATTTTTCATGCTGAAGGAGGAGAGGCGACTACATTCCTCAAAATAAACAAATCGGTGATTATGGGGTGTATTCATTGAAGTTTGTTGAATGTCTAGCGATTTGTGTAGTTTTTGATGGGATAAATGATAAAAATATTCAAGGTATACAGGTGAAGTGGTAGTAGACATTTTGGCTGGCGGAGGATATAAATATGTATTGATGACGGAGGAGAATATGGAACACATCTAATGTGAATATTAGCCATTGTCTTGTAACTCAGCCATACTTATGAAATGTTTGTATAGCTCAACTATGTCGTTAAACTAAAAATGTCGTTAAGTAGCCAAATAAATCAGCCAAACCTCAAAAAATAATCAAATGCATGCTTCCACTTTATTAAATCGGAACTGATAATGCTATTGAAATCTATGTTGTCTTACAAGTAAGTTTGATATACATTGCGGCTGGAATATATATTATGAATGAAAGCGAGTGATTAATTTATATCGTTGGTGGTTTATATATTATGATGTGTCTAAGTTAGTTTCTATAATGGTTGAGTTACAATTTAAACAAATATGAAATAGAGTTACCATTCGAAACGAATTTGAAACATAGTTACCATTTGAAACAATTTTTTTAAAAATTACATAGATTTTTAAGAGTATTTAAGATGTAGATCCACAATATTTTTAGGCAAATTTTGGATGAAAGAGAGTGTTTCCATCTTCCACAAACACGCATCACATAGTGGCTCCGGTTTGTACCACGCGTCCCACGGGTCTCCTTATCCATGGATCACTTGACACGAGCAGCTATCGATACCCTGACAATAGACATTGTGTATTTGAGTGACCCTTTAGAGAAAGTATGGAGGCAATCGGTTTCTTCACGCGAATGAAGAAGATGCTTGGATCTTCTGCTTCGCACGTCGTAATAACTCCCTAGATAGATTGACCAAATCATTGAAGTACACGACAGGGGACATGATCCTTTTGAGATGATTGTAGGTGTGGAGAGCCAAATCATACCCTTTATCAGTGGCAAGCCTACTCTTTAAGATTTGTCCTTCCATGCTGTTAGTCCAGAAAAAATCCCTAGCCCCGACGATGAAGATAGCGGAAGGGTTTTCATATTGGAGACAAAAACGATGGAAATTAACACTAGGAGAATAATACCAATCTCCTTGCATTGTGAAAAGATTGTCGATCATGTAGAATGTCTCTCTTTGAAAGGCATCGCGCATGGGCACACAAACGCTCTTGCATCTGAAAAGATCTATGTATGAGAAACATGTGACCTTGAGGAGAATGGTTTCAAGGACTTCCGGTGGGAAATTGAGAATCTATGAGTTTAGCCTCAGCCATACTTATCAAATGTTATTGCTACACTCAGGTTTTAACCCAAATATATTCACTGCAAGTGCACAGAAAACAAAATAGTATATGAGGGATCGAATCCACAGAGACCAAGAAAACACGACTCTCAGTTTTAAATCTAATTAGGCTAAGAACATATTAAAAAGTGATTGTAATCAAAAAATGAAGATAACAATAAAGTAAAAAATGGTTGTAAAACAATTAACAAAAACGCTACGCAATAGAGAATTCCGCAGGTATTCAAATTAAAGGTCAAGGTTAACATGCGAGATTTATTACTGAACATAATTCTCAACTCGAAAGACAACAATAGACTAATCTCTTCCCAAAGTATTCGATCCCTATTCTCGAATTACTAAAGACAAACTCCCGCTGTATTTAGATAATTCGATCATGCATTGCAATTCAGATTCGATATGTTCATAAGCCCCTAAGACAATACTTCTGCAAGCAAAGGCACTTATTCATCTAGATTAGATCAGACTTCTAAACCAAATCCCTTTGAGTTTATAATTCTATAATCAATGAACTAGTTAGCTACTCTAATTCATGCACTAAGAACAAATTTAGACTTAGAACCTAACAAATTTCAATCCATTCTATTAAACCTTACAAATTAACCTTGGTTCCCTTAGGAAAGCCCTAAAACCAAACAAAGTGACTACTCAGACATGATTGCAAGAACAAAAATCATAGATTGAGTAAATATTGTAGAATTAAAAAGCCAAATTGTATATAAAGAAATCATAGTTCAGAAATCCTCTCAAATACAAATGTAGATCTCTTCTCTCTGAAAAACTCTCTAATCTCTTCAGTGATAAAAGACTTCTTAAAATAAAAACAAGCCAAAAGGATTTTATAGTATGAAAGTAAAAAGAAAATAAAACCCAAATAAATTAAAAATAAATGATAGATCTTGAGGACAAATGTGTATTTTTGCTTGATTTCTGTCCAGCTCGTGTAAATGGCTCGATCGATCCGTCTATGGATCGATCGATCTGTGATTCTACGTAACTATTCTTGTGCCTTGAATCGATCGATCTCTACTTGGATCGATCGATCTCTTCTTGTCTCAGGCCCGGATCGATCATTATTCACTCCAAACCGATCCTTCCATGTCCATATGGTCCATTTGCACTTGAATTCTCCTAAAAATCATCAACAGATAACATGCTAAAAACACAAGGAAAACACTCTGATAACGCTAAATAGTATTTATAAATACCCACTAAAAAGTGTTAAAACCGAATGATATCAACTCCCCCAGACTTAGATCTTTGCTTGTCCTCAAGTAAAGCAAAAATCACATATGAAGAAGAGGTTTAAAAAGGACCACACATNATGAAGAAGAGGTTTAAAAAGGACCACACATGAACTCTCAGAATCTCTACAATCTATGTTCAGACACCAAAAACTACGAGATACCAATCCTAGACAACCACTTCAAATGAACTGTTTACCACCACAAAACCAATGACATACTTTCTACACTAAATCCCAAATCAGTCAAATCATTTCAGCCAGCTCTCTACATTCAATTAAGTACAAATAGTGCGTTCTTGC
>OVBE01000153.1:44792-64183 GCA_900406425.1 Iberis pinnata
TAAGTACAAATAGTGCGTTCTTGCCTATGGGGTATCGATCAATGTCTGCTAAAATATCTTTTCTATCAAAGCTCCCATACCTAACAGAGCATCCAACGACTTCTGGTCCTGACCCTTTTTCCCCCTATCCCACTTCCTCTTTCTCCTTTTTTTCTTTTCTTACTACTGCTCTTTTTTATCTTCGCATTTTTGCGCTTTTCCTTTTTTTTAGCAGCCGGGAATTCGCTGGGGTTGACTACGAACTTCTAGGTCACGCTTTCAACCCTTTTTCTGAGTGTTTTTTTATTTTCTGAAGGGAGGGAGAGAAAGGATCCAGATCATATTGAAAGACCTTGTCGATTTTACAAAGAACTGAAGAGCAAAATACCCAGCTTTTCAAAGTATAACCAACACCATAAGCAAGAAAATTATGATAAAATTTAAGTCATATCCAAATAGAGCTAGCATCAAATCATCAACAATCCAAAAGACCGGAACTTTCAAAAGCATAGAAACCAGTCAATGGGCTTCCAATCCTAGGTGCAACAATTAATCTAAGTCAGTAGTCAAGTAGAGAATGATATGGAACTTACACCGACTTAGTAGTCATCATAGATTATGGTCATTGTTCCTTCGACTCGACTAGACTCATCTAAACAAAACTTAAAATTTTTGAAAATTTTCGCCAAAATGAGAAAACATCAAAATAACGTTAGTAACCAGCATATCCCCTCCCTGAGACTTACTTCAGATCGTCCCAGTGTGAAAATAAATCTAGAAGAAGGAAAAATGAGTAGAAAATATATAAGTCTAAACACATAAAATCCAAAATAAAAGTAAAATACATAAGTCCAAAGTGAAAAAGAAAAAGATACTTAAAAATGCAGCACCATCAATCTGAAGTCTGTCCCGAGCTGCCGCCTCCTAGCCGAAGGCTCCTCATCATCATCACTCTGATCCCGATGTGCTCTAAAGCATGGTGGGCGTCTGATCTTCGCTATCGCGCTCCATATCCTCTGAACCATGTTGTGAGTCCTCTCAGCGGTATATGCGGTCCATCTAATCATCTTGGCGTCTATGAAGTCAGAACGTCGAGGTGGAAAATCGAACTCATTATAGTCCTCGGGTAGGATGGGTGAACCGTCTTCTGGACTGAGATCCCGCTAACATTCCTGAGTGGACCTCCGACTATGAACCTCCTCTCTAGGGAGTCTCGACGCATCCGGTACAGGTGCAGCTCCCCCAAGTAGGCGATCAGCTCCCGCTAAAAGCGAATGTTCTCCAGGGAAGTAATGCTAGTGATGTCCTACTACAACAACTGAATCTTACACTTCTGACCTCCTGAATGCAGAAACATGTCGGCCCTAGTCTCCGTGAACCACCTAGTTGAGAAGAGATAAGCTCAATCCATGCGGCTGATCATCTTCGCCAGAGTAAATAGTCCAAGAGGAATCTCGACATACTGTAAGACCGGGGTAGCTAGACTACCCATCACCTCAACCCGATTCGGGTGTTACAGCGTATCAATCTTCAGGCTAGCTAAGATCTTGGAAAATATTCATCCCAAGTTAGCGTCATGACGATCTCAGCCCTAATCAGTCTCATATGTAATCATCATGAGATGGCATAAGGCGTAATGAAGGAACTCAAGCTCCTGAAAGTTAACCGCTGCTGCCTCTGATTTTCCAGAAAATGTGCAACCCAAGATCTTAAGTGCTATGCGGATAGCCTGGTTGCGGATGCCGGCAAGCTTCACTTCTCGAGACTCATACCCTCCATGTGCAATAACATCCCACAAATCAATGTAGGAATAGAAGTTGGGCAGATCTGGAAGGCGCCCATCTTCCCGGAATCTGAAGATAGGACCGAACTCCACCATCGAAAATCTATAAAGACGACCAAGGAAAAAGAATTATACCTCGGTATCAGCCATGTAGGGGAACAATGGATCTGAACCAGGGCTGTGAATGCGGAACGAGGCCAAGAAATTCCTCGCTAGATCGGGAGAAAGGGGATAGTCCCGGAAAGGGAAGGTTTCGCGACCCATCAAAGTGAAGATCTCTACTACATCACTGTCTACACCCAATACCGTCAAAGCTGCATGATCGACAAATCGGGTCGGCTCCATCAAACACTTAAGTAGATTGTTGTAGAAAATGGAATCAAACTGATCCCAATTGTCGGTGAATTCCTGCTCCTTCCAACCCTTGTGACTCTTGAGTTGGAAAACTACCATATCGAGGCGACAATTGTTGAACCGCGTCTTTGGTGTGCGAATCCATGGAGATTGTGTAAACCTTGGCTCAAGGATCGGGTCTTCTTCTTCTTCCTCATTGTTCATACTGCTACTAGCGACCGCTTTTCCTTTCTCCCTAGCAGTTGCTCGTGTCTTTTTGGCTGCAGGTGGTGTAGCCGAACTCGAACGATCGATTTGTGGTTAAGTTTTCTTAGCGGTTCGGGACCAAGTGGATCGCCTAGTGCCAGTAGTTGCTGGTTGTGCTGGTGGTCGTGCTTCATCACTTTTGTTTCCAGAATCTTCAAGACCGTATCGGACTTCGGCATGTGAATCCATCATGAAGAGAAAAGGATCTCAAAGCAAAGTGAGTGGCTTATTCGATCCAAAACAAATACGTTTAATCAATCTAAAACCACCATGTTATGAATATCAAGCAATGATCGAGCAATACTAATTTAATTAGCAAGAATCAAGGTACTTCTTCTAACATTAAAACATAACCAATTCCAAAGATTGAAAACAATTCTAATGAAATTACTATCATACATGGATAACTGTGAGCAATGATTGAGAAATACTAACACAAAATTAGCAAGAATTCAAGCTAAACAATCATCCAAGGTTTCAAAATCCAAGTGAAAATAGTGAAAATTTTTATAAAAATTGCAATTAAAACTAATGGAATCAAACCAACCTATCCTAACAATCTAAACTCAATGCTAGCATTCGTCATTCTCAATTAAGCAAATCAATGCCATAGAACAAGCAAAACCCAAAATCCCTATAAAGATTTGAAACCGAACATTTAAAATCCCAAAATCTCAACACAAATCACAATGCATGCCATAAATAGTAATCAAATACATGCAATAAGGCCACAATCAACCAATTCCAATCCCTAGATCAACAAAAACCCAAAATCCCTAAAAACCCTAAAAGTTTCGGAATTTCAAAGAGAGATAGTGTTCCATACCTTGCTTGAATCGAAAAATGAGTTGGAGATTCGAAAAATCTAGTAGAATAGGCTCAAGAAGTGCTAAAATAGGTTGAAAATTGTTGGAGATTGATCAAAGGGGATAAGGGAGGTTTTAGAGAAAAGTTGAGTCTGAAAAATGGTGGAATGAGGGAAATTTCAAAATGGGGGAGAAGAAGAGAAGTAATACGGTCCAAATTAAGTGAAAACCGGTTCAATTTAGTCAAATTTTGACTTACCTGATCGATGGATCGATCGATCCAATTTTACGTAACTTCTGCATGATTGGATCGATCGATCCATAGACGGATTGATCCATCCATGTTGGAACTTTGATTGTACACCCGATGGATCGATCGATCCAGTATTGTATCAATCGATCGAATTTTTTGGAACTTCTTGTTTGTTTGGATCGATTGATTGATCTGAACACTCGGCCAGGTCTTCTTTTTCTCAAGTTTTTTAAACATTTGAACTCAAAAATAAAAATTAAAAATTAGTAAACTAAAAAAACAAGTGACTCTAAACTTAAAACAATTAAACTAAAGACATAAAATAGTGGGTTGCCTCCCACTCAGCGCTTGTTTGACGTCATGAGCCTGACAGTATTTACCTATAAACTGAGACTGGATCAAAAAGAGAAATCTTAGATTCCTCCATGAGATCTGAAGCAACTATATAAGGCATAAGCCTTTGTCCATTCACAATAAAATCATTTCCTTGGCGATTATTGAGTACAATCGCACCATATGGTTTCACCTCTTTTATGATAAACGGTCCAGACCACCTAAACTTCAACTTTCCAGGGAATAGTTTCAATCGAGAATTGAAGAGCAATACATGATCACCTGGTAGAAAACCTCGTGGAATGATTTTCTTGTCATGTGCAGCTTTAGTCCTTTCCTTGTAGATTCTGGAGTTCTCATATGCTAAGTGGCGAATTTCTTCAATCTCATGGAGTTGAATGAGACGCCTTTCTGCTGCGGTCACTATGTCGAAGTTCAGCAACTTGACAGTCCATGCAGCTTTGTGCTCCAATTCTACAGGTAAATGACAAGCTTTAACATAGACAAGGTTAAATGGAATAATACCAAGAGGGGTCTTGAATGCAGTTTTGTATGCCCATAGAGCATCATCTAGCTTCAAAGACAATCTTTCCTAGACCCATTTACCGTTGTCTGCGGGATAGCTTTGATTTCCCTTTTAGAAACCTCCACTTGTCCACTTGTCTGAGGATGATATGGTGTTTATGTTTCACCCCATGCTTGCTAAGCAATCCATCAAAGACTCTATTAATGAAATGAGTGCCTCCAACGCTGATGACAACTCTCGGAATACCAAACTTGGGAAAATCACATACTTAAACATCTTTAGTACAACTTTTGCATCGTTAGTGGGGCTAGAATTCACTTCAACCCTCTTAGACACATAGTCAACAACAACTATGATATAAAGGTTATTATGAGAAACCGGGAAAGAACCCACAAAGTCAATTTCCCACACATCAAAAACCTCTACTTCAAGAATGAAGTTTTGTGGCATCTCATTCTGTTTTGAAATGTTCTCTTGTGTTTGGCATGAATCAGAGCGAGAGATGAAGGAATGAGCATCTCTGAACATAGTGGGCCACCAGAATCCTGCTTGGAGTACCTTAGAAACCGTCTTGAATGAAACAAAGTGACCAGCATAATCCAAACCATGACAATGATACTCAACATTCCTAATCTCCTCCTCAAGCAGACGTCTTTGGAACATACCATATTTACAAAGCTTGTAGAGATATGGTTCATTCCAATAGTAATGTCTGAGATGCCTTAAGAACTTCTTCTTTCGGTAACCTGAATAATCAGGTGGTATAACATCAACAACTAAGTAATTAGCAAAATCGCGAAACCAAGGAGTAATCAAATCAGCCTTATGGAGTCTAGGGGTAGAGAAGTTCTCATCCTCTATGGTGCTGATTGCACAAATGCGTTCCTCTGGAAAAGAATCATCTATGGGAACGTCTTCTTCAACCGTAAGTCGGGAAAGATGATCTGCTACTTTGTTTTCAATGCCTCGCTTGTCTTTGATCTCCAAATCTGCAAAAGTAAAATCCAACGTAGTAATCTAGGTTTAGCATCCTTTTTAGAAAGGAGATACTGCAATGTCGCATGATCGGTGTGGACTACTACTTTGGATCCCACTAGATAGGATCTGCACTTCTCAAAAGTGAAGACAATCGCTAGGAGCTCTTTCTCAGTTGTTGCATAATTGCGTTGAGCTATATCAAGAGTCTTAGAGGCATAGAAAATGACATGAAGCTTCTTATCTTTTAGCTCTCCAAGAACAGCTCCCACAACGAAATCACTTGCATCACACATCACTTCAAAGGGCAGGTACCAGTCTGGTGGTTGCATAATTGGAGCACTTACCAAAGCTCCTTTAATCGCTAAAAAAGCATATGGGCAATCATCATCCCATTCAAATTTGACATCTTTTCCCAGCAGCTTCGTAAGAGGTCTAGCAATCTTCGAGAAGTCTTGAATGAATCTCATGTAGAAGGTTGCATGACCTAAGAAGCTGCGAATATCCTTGACGCATTTAGGTGCATGCAAGTTAGTCATTACTTCAATCTTAGCCTTGTCCACTTCAATCCCTTTCTCAGAAATCTTGTGTCCCAACACAATCCCATTTGTCACCATGAAATGTCACTTCTCCCAGTTCAACACTAAATGTTTCTCTTCACATCTTGGAAGAACCCTGCATAAGTTAGCAAGACAAATATCGAAAGAAGATCCATAGATAGAAAAATCATCCATGAAAACTTCCATGACATCTTTAATAAGGTCAATAAAGATAGACATCATGCATCTCTGAAAGGTTGCTGGAGCATTACACAATCCGAAAGGCATCCTACGATAAGTGTAGATACCAAAAGGACAAGTGAATGTCGTCTTCTCTTGATCGTCTGGGTGAATTGAAATATGAAAGAAACCTAAGAAACTGTCTAAGAAACAGTAATAAGGGTGATTAGCCAATCTCTCTAACATCTGGTCAATAAAACCTGGTATTATTGAAGAGAAAAACAGTATACTTCAATCTTCTCTACATCTTCAGAAAAACTCAATTGTTTCTGATTGTGATTATTGAGAAGTTGAGTAAGAAGCATTTTTACTTCTGCCAGTTCTGAGGATTCTGAATCAGATGATCCTCCTCTTCTGTCATTATTTGGAAAACAGTTGCTACTACTCACAGCTAAGTTGCCTATATGCTGATATGCTTCATACACTGGCTTGGTCATAAAATCTCCATTACTAGCTGTATCTAGAGAAAGTCAATATTGCTGCTCAATACCTTTGTAAAAGGTGTTTAGAAGATTAAGCTCGAAAAATACATGGTAAGGACAATCCCAAAGATACTCCTTAAATCTATCCCACACTTCATAGAAAGACTTTGCAGGACCTTGCTGAAACTGAGAAATTTGGTTTCTCATATTATTAGTCCTAGTAGTAGTGTAGAATTGACTCAAGAACTTGGATTTACAATCATCCCAAGTTTCTATGGAGTTAGTTTGTAGAGATTTTAGCAACCTTAGAGCTCTGTTCGCTAGTGAGTGATTAAAGAGCTTGCAATGCGTAAAGTCTCTAGAGACTCCATCAAGCTGAAAAGTGCTGCATATATCTTCAAAAATATCTATGTGACCCATGGGGTGCTTAGTAGGAAGACCATGAAATTGACTCTAGCGTATGAGCTAAATGAGCTGGAACGGGAAATTATATTCCTGTCTATGAGGTTGACGAGGACGAAGAGCATTCCTGTTAGCAAGGAAAGCTTCAGGGTTTTTGAAGTCTCCAACTAGAACCCTGTATTGTTGAGATGAGTGATTGAAAACCTGCTCTAGTGGGTCATTCAATAAAATGACATTAGGTTCCATCTGATTACCATTACCACATCTTTGAACTCCCTATGGCACTTGATTGCCTTCTGCTCCTCCTCCTATTGGGTTGACGATTGCATTGTTTATCTCAGGAGGGGGAGGTGGATTGTTGTTAGACCATGTTTCTATAACCGGAATCCGACGAACTAGAGGGGGGTCATTCAGATCTTCAAGAAATAATGGATTCGGAATGAAATTATCCACCATTGTGTTGGAGGATTGAGCTTTCCTTCTCGCCTTCCAGATCGAACGTTCTAGATCTAAGAGGTCCTTGTTACTAGGACAGAGTAATTCTTTTGATTTGTTAGATATTTGGATCATCAACCTAAAAAAAGGCAAATCAAGAATAACGAAACGCGACGAGTATTGTAAAAAAGAAAGATTCCTAGTCTAAACTCTAAAGAAAACTTAAGAGGCACTATTGGTCCCCGGGAACGGCGCCAAAAACTTGATACACTCAGGTTTTAACCCAAATATATTCACTACAAGTGCACAGCAGTCACACTAGTATATGAGGGATCGAATCCACAGAGACCAAGAAAGCATGACTCTCGATTTTAAATCGAATTAAGCTAAGAACATATTAAACTAGTGATTGTAATCAAGAAATAAAAATAACGATAAGTAAAAACGGTTTAAAAACAATTAACAAAAACGCTAGGCAATAGAGAATTTCATAGGTATTCAAATTAAAGTTCAAGGTTAACATGCAGGAATGATTACTATAAATAATTCCAAGCTCGAAAGAAAATAATAGACTAATCTCTTCTTAAAGTATTAGATCCCTATTCTCGAATTACTAAAGACAAACTCCTGCCATATTTACATAATTCGATCATGCATTGCAATTCAGATTCGATATGTTCATAATCCCCTAAGACAATACTCTCGCAAGCAAAGGCACTTATTCATCTAGATTAGATCAGAATTCTAAGCCAAATCCCTTTGAGATTATAATTCTATGTTCAATGAACTAGTTAGCTATTCTAATTCAAGCACTAAGAACAAATGTAGACTAAGAACCTAACAAATTTCAATCCATTCTATTAAACCCTAACAATTAACCTGGTTTCCCTTTGGAAAACCCTAAAACCTAACAAAGTGACTACTCAGACATGATTGCAAGAACATAAATCATATATTGAGTAAACATTGTATAATTCAAAAGCCAAATTGTATATAAAGAAATCAGAGTCCAGAAGCCTCTCAAATACAGATGTAGATCTCTTCTCTATGAAAAACTCTCTAATCTCTTCAACGATAAAAGACTTATGAAATTAAAAATAAGACAAAAGGCTTTTATAGTATGAAACTAAAAAGAAAATAAAACCCAAATAAATAAAAACTAAATGATAGATCGTGAGGACAAATGTGTATTTTTGCTTGAGTTCTCTCCATCTCGTGTAAAGGGCTCGATTGATCCGTCTATGGATTGATCAATCTGTGCTTCAAAGGGATCGATAGATCCCTGCTTGGATCGATCAATCTCTTCTTATACCAGGACTAGGTCGATCATTATTCACTCCAGATCGATCCTTCCATGTCCATTTGGTCCATTTGCACTTGAATTCTCCTAAAAATCCTCATTTTTCTCCATAACGTTCCAAACACCAAAAATCCTGAAAACATGCTTAAAACACAAGGAAAATACTCGGATAATGCTAAATAGTAAGTATAAATACCCACTAAAAAGCATTGAAACAGAGTGATATCATTTATATAACTAAACTATATCATTATGCTAAGCCAGCTTTTAAGTAGTCATATAACTCAGCCATGCCTCAAATGTTAAGTACCCATATAACTTAGCCAGGCCTCAAATACTCTTTACTGAATGAGACTCTAACTCATATAAAGTATACAATGTACTCTAAATAACTCGTTAAGAGTTTAACTCACTTTTTAAATGAGAAAATTACTGGAATAGTATAGGGTTCCAGGTTTAATGTTAACAATATAAAAGTATTAATAAAGATCCTCTTTTCAATCCTAAGTGAATATTAATCAAATGTATGTTTCCATTATATTGAATGAGAATTGATAATGTTGTTGAGATGTATGTTATCTTACAATTACTTTAAACCTAACATGTAAATTTAGGAATGAGAGGCTAACACATATAAATTATATCATATACAATGTATTATAAATAACTCATTAAGAGTCTAACTCACTTTTTATATGAGAAAATTATTCGAATAGTAAGGGTTTCATTTTTAGGGTTTAGTTAACCCTAAACACGCTCTAAAACTCGAAAGTTGAATGCTAATTTTAAAATGTGTTAGTAAAGATCCTCTTTTTAATCATAACTGAGTATTAATAAAAGGTATGTATTCACTTTATTGAATGAGAATTTATAATGCTATTAATATGTATTTGAGAAATAATATACAATGTAATCTAAGTAACCCATTAAGAGTTTAACTAACTTATGTATATTTTTTAGTAAACTCTAAACCACAAATCATCAACCTTAAAAAATAAACCGTAAACCCCAAACATTAAACCCTAAATATCATAATAATCTTAACTCAACCGTAAAAACAAAAAAATCGGTCGTCAAGTGTAACTAAATCGTGACGTTTTCGGTTTTCTTGGGGGAAAGTTTTTTAAAACATTTTTTCCTATTTTTAAAATGTTTCGTCTTCTTATTTCTCTCTAGATATAGTTACCCTCTTTACCATATATCTTTTTGTTACCATACTCTATAGTTACCCTCTTCACCCTATGTCTTTTTGTTACCAAATCTATTCAGATATGTCAAATTTTTCTGTTGTTCCTCTTTAGTCTGGAAGGTTATAGAGCAGTGTCAATGCCATTAATAGTTCTGTTGTCATATTATAAATTGAGACTATACATATGTTCTTCTCATTACCTACGCACTCTTTACGGGATATACACAATAAACCACAAATCCGAGAGCTAATCTGAGAACGCGGGTGAATCTAATGGTGTTTGAGAGAAACAATAGGTGCGCCACACATCTGATCAGGTTTTTCAGAAACAAAATAGAAAGTCGAAGTATGTAGCTCAACAACATAAAACAACATCCTTGATCGATTGCAAGCAACATCCAGATTCATGTCGATAAAAAATTATCACCCAGTGGATGTCTCCATAATTTTGACACACAATGACACCTACCAATCGTCTTCAGAGGAAACCATTTAGCAATCTGAAGTAGGATATCAACAAGTATAACAGGTAAATTATGAGGCGGCACACTACTACAAAGGATCGTATACTTGTCTACCATCATAGCCAAAAATATGAAATCAAAAGAAGATTCTTTGAGATAAACGAAATAGATGATTTATTGGCCAAGGAGTTTGTTAATGTCGAGGAGACCGTTGATTTCGCGAGGCGGAACAGAAATTAGAAAGAAGCTAAGAAGAACGTTTATGATCAAAAGACTGACGAGGTTGTGTTAAAAAAGAAAGAGGCCGCTGATGTTACAAAGAAAGGTGCCGCTTCTAAGAAGAATAAAAAGGTGGCTGATTTGAAGAAGAATGCGGCTAAGTTAAAGAAACAGAGAGGTGCTAAGTTAAAAAAAACAGAAGGATTCGATAAATAATGAAAGACCTTTGCTCCAATAAAGCCATTGAAACCTAATAAGAATGTAATCAAAATACCTCTAAAGCAGAAAGAGGCTACAGAGGACAATTTGATTGTTGTAGGGAACGAACAAATTCTCGACAAAATGTTGGCAGAGTCAAAAGAAAATGAAGAGGAAAATTTGAGGTCAGCAAAAATAAAAGCTCTTCGGGAGGAAAGGATTCACTTATCTCCAAGTGGGTCAAGTATCTTCAAAAGTGCTCCTGAACCACAATTTTTCCTCGCATTGGGCCAAATGGGACGACGTGCATGAGGAAGCTTATTGATCCTTCACCATCAATATATGATCCTTTAGAACCTATTGAGCCAGAGGAATTAGAGAGACTTAATGAACACCGAAAGAAATTCAAGTATGGACCTTAACACCATATGTTGATAACTCTATCATCATTCTCTGCATAAACTGAGTTGTGTTTAATTGTACAGGGGCAATCCATATATATGTCAAGCTGGCGATTAGGGTTCGTTATTCAACGTTCTAGCCCTTCAAAGATAGAAATGGCACAAACTCGATTTTGTATGGTTATTCGGTAATGTAAGTCTACTTGACGGTCGAGTTGATTAGTTAATGGCTGGGTTATTTTATTTAGGCGACTGAGTTATTTACTCTTTGATGATTGGGTATGATATTTTACTCTTCTTTGTACAACATCTTGATGCATATCTTAGAGTCCTCATACGAAGGTCCATGCAAGATCCCTCTCCATTATGGTCGCCACGCATTGCGTTTTTTGATAGTTGGTTCCAAAATCATATGAAACTCGATTAAAATTTGTTCAACATGGGAGCTAATTCCTACAAATTTCATGATGGTTATCGAGATGTAGTAAATGACATATTTCCAACAAAGTTACAGACAAACTTGAAGTGGATACAAGATGTGGATCACTTGTATAGAGTACTTAACGATGGAGGCAATCATTGGATGGCATATCACGCTGGTCTATGGAATGAAAAGATTGATTTCTACGACCTAATCATTGGAAAAGTAACACCCAAAAGTAAGAAGAGAGTGCTAGACACATATTAACCGCTAATTCAAATGATAACAGCGATGATGAATCACATTCTTCCACATCAAATACGAGCACCTAAGTGGATAAAGTTTTCGTGCCGAAGGAGGAGAGGCGACTACATTCCACAAACTAAACAAATTTGTGATTACAAGGTGTATTCATTGAAGTTTTTCGAATGTCTAGTGCTTGGTGCAGTTTTTGATGGGATAAATGATAAAAATATTCAAGGTATACGGTTGAAGATGGTAGTAGACATCTTCGCTGGCGGAGGATATAAATATGTATTGATGATAGAGGAGAATATGGAACACATCCAATGTGAATATTAGTATTTGTCTTGGAACTCAGCCATACTTGTCAAATGTTTGTATAACTCAACTATGCCGTTAAGCTAAACCAATCGTTAAGTAGCCATATAACTCAGCCAGACCTCAAAAAATAATCAAATGTATGCTTCCACTTTATTGAATCTGAATCGATAATGCTATTGAGATCTATGTTGTCTTACAAGTAAGTTTGATATACATTGTGGATGGAATATATATTATGAATGAAAGCGAGTGATTACTTTATATCATTGGTGGGTTATATATTATGATGTGTCTGAGTTAGTTTCTATAGCGGCTGAGTTACCATTTAAACAAATATGAAACAGGGTTACCATTCGAAACAAATTTGAAACAAAGTTACCATTTGAAACAAAATTTTTAAAAAGTTACATATATTTTCAAGAGTATTCAAGACGCAAATCCACAATCTTTTTAGGCAACTTGTGAATGAAATCAAGTGTTTCCATCTTCACAAACACGCATCGCAGAGTGGCTCCAAATTGTACCACTCGTCCCACGGGTCTCCCCATCCATGGATCACTTGACACGGGCGGCTTTCGATAGCCCGATAATAGAAATTGTGTATTTGAGTGACCCTTTAGAGAAAGAATGGAGGTAATTTGTTGCTTCACGCCAATGAAGAAGATGCTTGGATCTTCCGCTTCACACACCGTGACAACTCCCTAGATATATTGACCAAATCAGCATTGAAGACCACGGTGGGGGACATGATCCTTTTTAGATGACAGTAGGTGTAGAGAGCCAAATCATACCCCATCTCTGTGGAAAGCCTAATCTTTAAGAGTCCTCCTTCCATGTCGTTATTCCGGAAAAAATCCTTAGTCCCGACAATGAAGATAGTAGAAGGGTTTTCATTGTGGAGACACAAACGATTGAAATTCACACCAGGGGAATAATACAATCTTCTTGCATTGTGAAAAGAACGACGCTCCTGTAGAATGTCTTTATTTGAAAAGCATCGCGCATGGACACACAAACGCTCTTGCATCTGAAAAGATCTATGTATGAGAAACATGTGACCTTGAGGAGAATAGTTTCAAGGACTTCCGGTGGGAAATCGAGAACCTATGAGTTTAGCCTCAACCATATTTTTCAAATATTAATATAAATCAACTATATCATTAAGCTAAGCCAGCTTTTAAGTAGTCATATAACTCAGCCATGCCTCAAATGTTAAGCAGCCATATAACTTAGCCAGACCTCAAATACTCTTTACTGAATGAGATTCTAAGTCATATAAAGTAAATCATATACAACATACTATAAACAACTCATTAAGAGTCTAACTCACTTTTTTAAATGAGAAAATTACTTGAATAGTATATGGTTTAGGGTTTAATGTTAATAATATAAAATTTGTTAATAAAGATCATCTTTTCAATCCTAAGTGAATATTAATCAAATGTATGTTTCCACTTTATTGAATGAGAATTGATAATATTGTTGAGATGTGTGTTATCTTACAATTACTTTAAACCTAACATGTAGATTTAGGAATGAGAGTCTAACTCATATGAAATATATCATATACAATGTACTCTAAATAACTCATTAAGAGTCTAACTCACTTTTTTATATGCGAAAATTATTAGAATAGTAAGGGTTTCATGTTTAGGGTTTAGTTAAGTTCTCTTTTTATATTTGTTAGTAAACCCTAAACTATAAATCATTAACCCTAAACACGCTCTAAAACTCAAAGTTGAATGCTAATTTTAAAATGTGTTAATAAAGATCCTCTTATTAATCCTACCCAAGTATTAATAAAATGTATGTATCCAATTTATTGAATGAAAATTTATAATGCTATTAAGATGTATTTGAGAATTAATATACAATGTAATCTAAGTAAAGCATTAAGAGTCTAACTCACTTCTATATATTTCTTAGTAAACTCTAAACCACAAATCATCAACCTTAAAAAAAACCCTAAACACTAAACCCTAAATATCATAATAATCTTAACTCAGCCGTCAAAACGAACAAATCAGTCGTCAGGTGTAACTAAATCGTGACGTTTCCGGGTTTTTTGGGGGAAAGTTTTTTAAACATTTTTTCCTATTTTTAAAATGTTTTGTCTTCTTATTTCCCTCTATATATAGTTACCCTCTTTACCCTATGTCTTTTTGTTACAATACTATATAGTTACCCTCTTTACCCTCTTCACCCTATGTCTTTTTGTTACCAAATCTATTAAGACTTGTCAAATTTGTCAGTTGTTCCTCCTTATTTCGGAAGGTTACAGAGCAGTGTCAATGCCATTAATAGTTCTGCTGATCAGAAAAACCTCCCTGTGCTAAACCATGGTCTCGGTATTTAGCCTGACAATAGTAGTATTTTGTGGTTTAATTTCTATACGATCTTGTGAAGGCGTTCACTCCAGTTCTTGAACAAGGATGGGTTCATGCGTGGCCAACTTACCGCTTGATTCTCAATCATTATAAGGAACGATGGTTTCTTAAACTCGTTATAAGCATCAATTGAGTTTCCTTCCAAAGATAGAAAAAGAACACTAAGCTTTTTGTTATCTCCTTTTGTTCAGGAAAAAAACAGGTGGGATCCGTCACATATTGTGACAGTTTGGACATATTTTAATAAGGTGGGAATAACGGTTTACCGAACCTACATACTAGAGTTTGACTTGAACTAGTAGATATGTTTGAGGAGATTAAACCTGATAATTATGGATTTTAAGTTTGTATATCACGTATTTTAATTTTATCAAGTTTGTATAACTCAGCCGTTTAACAAACATGTACAAAAAAATAGTCGTTTAGTAAGATAACTCAGCCGTAAAACAAAAATAACTCATCCAAAAAATAAACATAACTCATTCGTATAGTTAAAATATAGTTCATACATCCACAAAAAACGACCAAACGTTTAGTAGGATAACTTTTCCTTGCAAATTCGGCTAAATATTCGCGCCTCTTCATATTACACTAAGATCGGGGAATTTATATAACCGAGGAAAAATATTTCTTATAAAGTTACCAAGGTCAAACACGGCTATAACATTTTCTTATGCAGCTATAATGTGATATTACGTGTGAAATGATGTCTTACTAGTTTACCGAGGTCAAACACGGATATGACGTATCTTTGAAGCTGATATGATAATACGAGGCAAATGATGATTTTAATTTTTGTTTCAAATGGGTTTTTCGTTTAAAATTCAAATGTAATCTAAATAACTCATTATGAGTCTAACTAACTTTTTATATTTCTTAGTAAACCCTAAATACTAAACATTAAACTCTAACTCAATCGTAACTTAGTCATAACACAGTCGTAAACTAAGAATAACTCAGTCGTATGGGAAACATAACTCAACCGTATCATAAACATAAACATCAAAACCCATTGTTTTATTTAGATAAATCATATATTAAAAAAACATTAACTATTGATTGTTAAAACACACAACCTCAAATATTAGTCATGTATAATACAAATAAGTATTACCGCTTCTTAGTATTACACTAATATCAAGAAATTTTGTAATCGAGGCAAATGATCTCTTATTACGTTACTGAGGTCAAACTGATATGTTTTGTTACTTAATTGTACCTCCGGTATGGTTTTCGTGTTGATTGACGTTTTATTAGTTAGAATTTTTAAGTTTATTAAATAATGAAGGTTTTTAAAAATTCCAGTTCGATTCAGTTACCAAGTTAAGAATAATTCAGCCCTTATTACGTTACTGAGTTAATAATATCTCAACACTTATTACGTTCCAGACGTAATAAATAACCAAGCCCTTATTATGTTCCAGATGTAAGAATAACTCAGCCCTTATTGCATTACGAGTTAAGAATAACTCAACCCTTATTACGTTACCGAGTTAAGAATAACTCAGCCCTTAAGAATAACCAATATATTATGGGTGTAGTGCGAGGAGGCGGGAATATGAAAAATTGTGACTCCTCGAGAAATCGCCACATTTCTCTCTCTATCATTCTCTCTCTATTTATTTATCTGTTAATTTGCAGAAAACTTAACAGTCTCTCTATTATCTTGTCATAGGGTTTTCTCTCTTCCCCAAGAACGATTTTGCTCAAAACAATACGCATGCAATATCTATCTTTCGATTTTTCTCTCTATTGTTTATTTTTCCGTTTCGATCATATATTGTTCTTATTTGTTGTGTTTTTTTGCAGGCCAGACAAAAGATTGAGTTGGATTTGAAGAGGTTGAATCGTAATCCTCCCTCACATTGCAACGCCGATTAGTTTATCATGTTCTTCAATACATTTATAGTCTAACATATACACAACCCTTAAATTTCATCTCTTATAGGTCCAGTGGGAGACATAATGTATCATTGAGAAGGATTCATAATAGGAGAAGTTGGTACTCTGTATGAAGGTGCATTCTTCTTACTTACCATCCGCTTCCCTCCAGACTATCTGAACCAACCACCAAAGGTTCTTTCTTGTTTTACGAAAATTAAGTGATCCTCTTGCTTTCTCATGTGCACAATTTTTTGTTATGTGTAGGTGTCTTTCAAGACTAAGGTGTACCATTTGAACATCAACAACAATGGCTCCATTGACATGGATATGTTTAGTGACACAAAATGGTGTCCTGCCTTTTGAGTGTCCCATGTATAAATACTTGTTTTGATGTTTGTATAATCGTTATTAATCAATGTTTCTTCACTGATTGATCAAGTTTCTTGACTGATTAGGTGTTGTCCTCCATTGCAGATATTGTTGATTTGTACAAGAGAAATAGGTCGAGTACGAGGCTAATGCAAGGAGCTGGATGTAGTGTGCTATAGGATGATGAAAACTTTTATTTCCATCCCTATAATTAACTAATTTTAACATGTTTTCATTTTTTGGTTTTCTTTATCTACAAGCAAGTATATTCCAAGTACGATAATCACTCAAGAAAAAGATAACTCAATTGTAAAGTAAACATAAATATGTCGGAAAGTAGAACGCATAACTCAGTTGTAAACATTACTTATTTGTAAACATATCTCAGTTGTAAAGTAAAAATAACTCAGTCATGTGGTAATATTACTCATCCGTAAAATAAAGATAACTCATTTGTTAAGGAAAAAACATTACTCAATCCGTTAACCTAGTTCTGGTTTAAGTTTTAAATTTTCTTATATAATCAAACCAAAAGGTTTTTATACATTTTCGGTTCGTATTCAAACAGAATTCAACCATAATTTAGTCAGATGTTTATGAAATGCAAATAATATTAAAATAATTTAAATTTACCAAAAAACATATTACAATCTAACTTCATAGAGTAGATAACAATTCTCGTAATAATTAAAAGAAGTCATGAATTGTGAAAGCTCTTGTGATTTGAAAACCTTGGATCTCAAACTTGTCAAGCAATCCCGAATCAAGATTCTAGTATATTACTTCAAAGGGTTGACAAGTTTCACGGTAAAAATATGGAAACACAAGATCACCATAACGGGTAATGCCAATAATAACCAATCTATTATTTGTGAAAAGAGATTTCCAAAGTGATGGGAAAATATGAATATGTCTTGTCCACTCATGTTTGTGCTCGTTCTCCAAAATCCAAAATGCGAAGGTTTCTCTAGTAGCTATCCAAGAGGAAGACATAAAAGCCAGTATGTCGCGACAAAATTAAATTCCATAAAAGCGACTATATTGATGTACATAAAAATTTATGTCTCCAAATTAAAACCAATAACACAAAATACGTGATGTGGAGAGAATATACAACCAACAAAATATATATACCCGCCAACAAATATGTTGCAATCGTCTGCAACTTAAAAGGGAAAACAACAATGGACTGCTCTCCAAGCAAGGTTTAAATTCTTCATGGTCATTAACTAGTGTACGAGAGCAGTATCATCTGAAGCATGTATACTCGACATCGTAAAAATAACTTAATAATCCTTAGCATCTTGATCAAAACCGATGAAATTTTTGTTCTTCCTTCTAGTAATCTTTACAGAAGTCAATAACATAGATTCACCTGTTGATGGATTATAAATTGCAACTAGACATATGTTCTTCTCATTACCTACGCACCCATAACAGGTTATACACAATAGACCGCAAACCTGAGAGCTAATTTGAGAACGCGGGTTAATCGAATGGTGTTTGAGAGAAACAATAGGTGCGCCACACATCTGATAAGGTTTTTCAGAAATAGAATAGAAAGTTGAAGTATGTATCTCAATAACATAAAACAATAACCTTGATCGATTGCGAGCAACATCCAGATTCATGTCGATAAAAAATTGTCACCCAATAGATGTCTCCACAATTTCGACACAAAATAAAACCTACCAATCTTCTTATGAGGAAACCATTTAGCAATCTAAAGTAGGAGATCAACAGGTATAACGGGTAATTTATGAGGCGGCGCACTACTACTAATGATCGTATACTTGTCTACCATCATAGCCAAAAAATATGAAATCAAAAGAAGATTTATTGACATAAAAGAAACAGAAGATTAAATGGCGAAATCACAAAAAATATACATAGGGTTATATAGAATAACCCTAAAATTTACTTAGTGAAGGATCCAGACTAAAGATTAAACATTTATCCCGTGGGCTTTCGTTTCTAATATAATTTTGAAAAGACAAATAACCAGGAAAATAACTCAGTCGTAAAGTAAAAAATAACTTAATCGTACTTTTTATTACTACCTAAGACACTAATAATAACCCAGTTGAATGATAAACAATAACTCAGTCGCTTCATATAGTAGACATGTTAAACCAGCCATAAACTAAGCCCTTGTTATGTTTTCGAGGTAAGAATAACTTAGTCCTTTTTACGTTTCCGAGGTAAGAATAATTCAGCCCTTATTATGTTATCGATGTCAGAATAACTCGGACCTTATTATGTTACAGAGGTCAAAATAAGTCAGCCCAAATAGTGACTCCTCGAAAGATCGCGGCGTTTCTCTCTCACTCACCATCTCTCTATTTATTTATTTGTTTCTCTGTTTATTATCTCACAAATTCACAACCTCTCTTTTGCAGATGGTGCGTCAAAGGATTAACTCGGAGTTGAAGATTTTGAGGCTTGATCCTCCCTCACAATAATTAGTCGGTTAGCCTATCATATTCTTCAACACATTTATAGTCTAATAGATACACAAACCCAAAATTTCATCTCTTATAGTTTAGTGGAAGACGATATTTTCCACTAGGAAGGAATCATAATGGGAGCAGCTGGCACTTCGTATGAAGGCGAACTCTTCTTAATTAACATCCACTTCCCTCCTGACTATCCGATGCAACCACCAAAGGTTCGTTCTTGTTTTATGAAAATTTAAGTGATCC
>OVBE01000154.1:0-14348 GCA_900406425.1 Iberis pinnata
GAAGACCTTATTGTATCAACAATTTAAATATAATAAAGTTGTGTTAAAAAAAAAAAACACTAATACAAGGATTATTTTAAATGACATATACATCAAAACATATAATAGTTGATCAACTCCTTTTTTTGTAAAATATACAACTACTTTTTATTGGTTTCTTTTTGGATATATATATATATATATAATTTATAAACATCTTGTTTGGATTTAAATCTTTATTAAACTCGAAGATAACACTAATACAAGGAGTATTATAAATGGCTTATTCATGAAGTCAGAACATATACTACTTGATAACCTCCTTTTTTGTCCAAATGTCAACTACTTTTATTATTTCTTTTTCCTAATTTTGTAGCAGTTGGGTCGTTTTATCATTCTCTTTTTGTTGGAAATTTAAAAGTATATCGTACAAATATGTATTAATTAATTTGATTCAGAAAGTTTCATATGTTGTAGTTGACCCTCATCTTTCCAGTGCCGTGTCAAAAAAATAAGAGCCTAAGATAAAATATTTAACTAAATAATTAGCTAACAAATAAACAAATAAACAAAAAAAAAAATTACAATTTAAAACCAAAATAAATCAAATATTAAAATTAGTAAGATAAGATTGATCAAATACAAAAAACATGTTTAACACATATACAATTAGTAAAATGATGAAATTGTGGCCTATAATTTTTTGTCTTGCTTAGTGTCTTTGGGCAAATACTCTAAATCTATAAAGTTAGGCACGACTCTGTCCCCTCCCAAAAAAAATCGTATGTAAAACTTAAGAAGCAAGATTATTAAAGATTTATTGATACGTGGAGTTAATTATTTGACCAATAAGTATTGTATTATAAAAAGTTGCTGATAAGAACATCTCCAAACGATACTTTAAATCTTCAAATTTGAGGAATCATTTATCACAAACGATACTTCAAATCTTCAAAATTTGAGGTATTGGACTAGTGATACTTCAAATTTGACGTATCACTAGTCCAATATCTCAAATTTTGAGATATAAATTTTTCTTTGCATTTTAGTCCCTATATTTATTTATACTTTTAAATAATAAATTCAATTTTTATTTTAATTATTGTAGTGCTAATATTTTTATGTTTTACTTTAAGTGTATATTAGTTTTTATATATTATGTTTATATACATATAAAATAAAATTATAATATTAAAATAGAAAAATTCAACAAAATAAATAAAACAATACAACAAAATTAAAAAACATAAGGCAATCTTAATACAAAAGAGAACAATACAATAAAATAAAATTACATAACACACAATGATTATAACAAGAAAATAAAACTACAACATTGGGTCACATACATTTGATCCACCACCACCAAGATAATCATAATATTGTTCGGAAGGGTTTGGTGTGACTGAAGGCAAATATTGCGATTGCTCGTTATTTATTTTTTGTATGATTCTTGCTTGCTCAGATCGAATAAACTCACGAGCATTACAATCATTGATAGACTCTAAATATGTTAACATTATTTTATTTCCCTCTTACATTTCTTTTAGCACTAATTTTTTTTCTTGATTTTGTAAACATAATTATGTTATCTCATAATTATTGTTCCTAGTTATCGCACTTTCTTTTAATATATAATGTGAGCATTATGGTGTTTGAATTTTATTTAAGATGTTTAAATTTAATTAATAGTATGATATTTGAATTTTATTTAAGATGTTTTTTTTTGCCACTAACTTTATTTAAGATGTTATTTCTATATTTTTTAAAAATTATGTAACGTTTTGTTAATAAATATTTCAAACACTTTTTTGATTATGGATCTACTACCAGAAATGAAATGCTTCGCACTCAATGTGTATTTCTGAATAATCTCATTTTTTAATTATTCAACCATTTCATTTTACCAAGTTCAATGTTAGCCAGATTAGTCAACATTTATATGTTTTGATGCAACAATAAGATGTTATTTGTAACATTGTTTACAAGTTATACGATGTTATGTAATTGTGAATAAATATTTTAGCAATACTGTAAAATACATATTTTGATATCTTAGAGATATTGCTTTTGAAGCAAAACCCATGATGTCTTAAATTTAAGAAAATTCAAAGTATTGTCTAAGTATCATATGAACAAACAAATGAAATAAGAAAAGCATAAACTCAATTAATAATTATTATAATGAACCACAACAACTAAAGAATATACAAAAAATTGTGTGAAAGGTACCTTTTTGGATCTGATTTCACGTTATTATTCTGACATAAATTGTGAGAGATTCCCACCATATAGTATTTCTACTATTACTTTTTGTGTTAAAGGATATTTATACTATTACAAAAAGAAAATACTTTACATATAAAACTGATAACTCAAAAATTGAGTGAATGAGTAGATATCACGTTTGAGTACTATTTTTCCTCTTCAAATAAATACTAAAATTTGTTTTTGTAGATAAAAAAGTTGGGATGTACACTTTTAATCCAGTGAATAATTGAATAATCTATTTATAAGATTTTTTTTAAATATATTTAAATTGCCAAAAAGAATAAGCAAAAGTTTTTATAATGAATTTTGAAAGAAATGTATTGTATTATTTTTTCAATTTTGAAAATATATATATTTTTCTTCTTATTTTTAACCAAATTTTTATGTTCATATATACTTCAATTAATAAACTTAAAATATAATTAAAATCATGTAACTAAAAGCATATTATCTAGATGCTTTTTCACTACTTATATGATTTAGGCCGATTATAAAATTTAAAAAATCACAATTTAAAATGAAAAAATAAAAAGAGATGAATAGGAACGAGGAGATTTAATTATAATCCGCCGTTATTTTGTAAAATTACTTGCAAAAAATGATCTCACAACAATAAAAATAGCATGATGTGAAATAAAAACTCTAATATCAAGTAATTTATAAACTTTATAATTTATAATAAAGTAATTATAATCTGCCATTATAAACTTTATAAAAAGAAAAAGTCTCTCTTCACCGAGATTTGAATGGAGACCGGAGCGTACAGAAGCCACCATGGTTGTCTCCTGACCACAAAACATGTATCCCGCAACTCCCGGATTTACCAGCGAAATCTAGAGCTGGTGAACTCGTCAGAATTTTTTTTCTCTCCCTTACTTTTACAGTTTCTCTCCTATCCCTCTTCCTAAGCTCACTACGGTGGATGATCTGCGGTGGTAGCAGCTCCATCGACGCAGATCTGGCATGGCGGTGGGGCTTTGAAGTCGTCGCGGTCCTGACGAGGAGAGATTTCGAGGCAGAAGGCTGGGACTTTCAATCGAAGGAAAGTGAGGCGTCAATTTCATATGGCGATGCGGGGACTGCCGCCTCTTGGGACCGCCGCTAAACCAAGCCCGACAGGTGGAAGTCTCGTCCCTGCCGTTCTGTCGGATATCTACCTCTTCTTCTTAACTGCGACATGGCTTCCATCTTCATCCTGCCAAGGTCAGACACCGTCAATGGACAGCGATGCAACACAGTCTCAGTTCCTACCGTCAAATCGCCGGAGTTGCAGATTTGACGAATCCGCAGTCATCAGCGGTAGATTTGGTTTAAAGAGGTTTTCTTCTTCAATGTAAAGTTGTCCTAGAGTTTTTGAGCCTAGGCCCAAGCCTTGAGTTTTGGAAAGCCCACTTAGATTTAGTGGATTGAGCTTAAGGTTTTATCTGTTTTGTATATTGGTCTTAGAAAATGTAAACCTAATTATATTTGAGTATAATAATATAAACCCTCTATCAATAAAAAAAGTAATTAAAACATTTTAACCTTTTTCATTATTTATAAAACAAAATATTGTATAAACATCCAAAAAGCAAAAAGACATCAAGTACTAGTATATCTCTTATGCAATACTCTTACACAAGCTATGTCACAAGCATTAACCCTAACTTTAAACCCAATCCACTCGTGTTAGCGAGAGACTATAAAACATTAAAGAAGCCCTAATCAAACTTGTGACACAAGAAACAACCATATATGAAGAACAAACCCTAAATAAAACTTGCGTTACAAGAAACAACATTCTATGAAGGAATCCAAACAGATGAAGCATAAACGATTCTACCTTTCCATCCTTGAATCAACCAATTACCATTTTGATCAACATCAAAGTTTTTATCATATCCATTTTCGATTTTCATCTTCAGATTCTGCATTAGTATCTTCTCAAGTGGAAGTTGTTTGAATCCGGCTCGAATCACTCTAGCTTGCCATTGTTTATATGTCTCTGGTCTTTCTACTCTCTCTGTTCCTTCACAAGCTACAACATTCATTATCTCTCTTCCATAAAACTCTTTCTCAAACATCAATCTCATTTCATCTTCTCTACTTAGCTTCGAATCGCACATATCGAACAATGCCGAGTAATGAAACAACGCTTCTTTAAACCTCGTGACGAAGAATGGTGCGTTGTACGATCCGCTTAAGATCGCTGTGATGAAGATGTTCGGGTTTGCTTTCTTTATCAGGCTTAAAACCGCGTCCCTTGGGCTGTTTATCACAACGGTTTCGTCTAAAAGGTTCTTGAATCGGAACAGAGAGTTTACGACTACGAATTCTCCTTCTTTGATTTTAAAGTCTTCGACTTTAATCGTTTCCCATTTCTGAGCGATCGCGTTGTACTCAAACGGGACATTATATCGCTGACAATACCGAGCTAAGCGATGACCCGTCTCCTGAACTCCTTCCGCTGGTCTAAAACCGCGTTGAGGTAGTTCAATTCCAGTGATTCGAAGCTTAGGAGGACCACCAGATCTAAACGAGAGGCGATGAATCAAAGCAGGCCATTGAAAACCGTAAGATATTCCGAAATCAATGATATGGATCATGTTCGCGTTTTCAGATAACCGCAATATGCTATGGTTAGCAAATATGATCGCCGCTTTCTTGAATGGACAGACCGAGATGTATGTCTGGTAAGCCTTTAACATATCCGCAGTAGATGTTTTCTTCGAAGATAAAGCCGTATAGATCTGTGTCCCGGTTCCAGCTAACCGAGCTTCGAGACTGTTAGCGAAATAATGAGCTAACCTTTCCGAACCATTGCCTAAAGGTGACGAATGCTTCCGTATCTGTCTTAGCATTTCGTTAGCCGTTCTACGATCATCTACTGATACAGCTTGTGCACATAAAACCAAAAGAGTTCTCAAATCCGCAGTTTCTTTCTTCGAATCATCGGCATTACTATTACTAGCAGCCGATTTCTTGCCCCGGGTGGTGGTCTTTGCTCCATTCGACTGCGGCGCAATTTGGTGAATTTTCTCCGGTTGTTCGGTTTGAAACTTTTGGTCAATAATACAAACAGGTTTCCCAGTGCCACAAAGCAAAACCTTATCAAACATTTCGGAAAGCTCTTCGGTTTCTTCAACATAAACAGCATACTGTTTGTTACTTCTTTCTTCTTCGACGGAATCTTCATCTTCGTCTCTCCAATGACTTTTCTTACCAGTCAATCTGTTCGGAAGTAGACCAGATTCATCATCTTTCTTCTCCGTCTTAACAAAAACCGCAGAATCATTCTTCGGTATGTAATTATCAACGTCGATAAAGAGCTTAGAAGATTTCGGAAGAAACTTACTCGCTTCTTCAACTCCTCTCTTAAACTGCATAGCCAATTCATCAGACCCAAAAACCGCGGTATTACCAATATTCGGCTTAGAAGTAGTAGACTGGAAAACGAAATTACTCGGGATCGGTGTTTGTAACCAAGAAGATCTATTCTCTAAACCATCAATAACACTCCAATGTGAATCAGAAGAAGTTGTTGTTGTGTTGTTAGAGTAATCACTAAAGCCACCACCTGAACAAGAACCATCAGGACTATCGACGGTTAATTTATCTCGATAAGCTCGAGGATCCATCGAAGACGAAGAAGGGTACTTTTCGCCGAGAGCTTCGTATAGAGATTTCTCAGCTGCTTGAAGAGCTAAAGCATCATGAAACATACAAGGCTTCTCTTCCATATCTTCTTCCATAAGAACTTGACTTATGTATTTTAAAACCGAATCGGAGAAATCGGAATCATCAGATGGTGATGCTAATTGATCTCTTCCTGATGTAGAATTGTTGTTCTTGATCTGTGGATTAGTCTCTGGAGGTTGAGTAGATGGATGATTTAAAGATGCGAAATCTAAGAAAGGTTCATCTAAATAGAATCCATTAGCTAAATCTAGGGTTTCGTTTGCTCTAGGAAGATTATCAAACTCACTACTGAAATCAAACCCATCTGAATAAGAACCCATTGAAATCGATCAAAAACTTCCAGAGCCTTAAAAATCTATTAAAGGTTGAGACTTTATCCTGATTCACAAAACCCAGAGTGCTTAAAATCAACTAAAGGTTGAAACTTTATTCCTGATTCACAAAACCCAGAGCCCTTGAGATCAACTAAAGGTTCAAACTTTAATCCTGATTCACAAAACCCAGAGCCTTTAAAATCAACTAAAGGTTGAGACTTTATCCTGATTCACAAAAACCAATTCCTCCAAATCAACTAAAGGTTGAAACTTTATCCTGATTCACAAAACCCAGAGCCTTTAAAATCAACTAAAGGTTGAGACTTTATCCTGATTCACAAAAACCAATTCCTCCAAATCAACTAAAGGTTGAAACTTTATCCTGATTCACAAAACCCAGAGCCTTTAAAATCAACTAAAGCTCGAGACTTTATTCCTGATTCACAAAACCCAGTCCTTAAAATCGATCAAAGGTCGAAACTTTAACCTGATTCACAAAACTCAGAGTTCTTCAGAGTGAACAAACATAACAAAGAATGAAAATTTGAGATTTGAGAGAAGTGAGAGAACCTTTTGTGGATTCGGCAAGAAGATGACAAAGGAAGAAGAACCTTGAGTAAGGGGAAAAGGGTTAAGTGTACGTGGTGGAGGAAACAGAGAGAGAGAGAATGAAAGATAAGAACTAATTTAATTGTTTTATTCAAAAAGATAAAATATCAACAAGATAATACAGAGAGAGGAGAGAAGAGATGCCTTTCTAGATTTTAGAGATCAGTTGATCGCAAAGAGACTTCATGGTGAATCGAGTCTGATGCAGACTGTTCACTGTCTTAGTTATACTTTTACTATTTCCTCCGTTTCAAATTATTTATCGTTTTAGAGTTTTTATACATAAAATAAAAAATTTCTATTTTTTATAAAAACATCATTAAATATTCTAAATTAATCAATAAAAGAAAAATCTTGTAATTATTCTATTGCTTAAAAGTCAAATTTATTTAATTTCTGCATTGAAAACCTAAAACGAAACATATTAATAATTTTTTTCTTTAGAACGACAACTAATATAAAACGGAGGGAGTATAATTTTTTTATGATCTTCGTATTCGGAGCTTTAAAAAACTCCGATTAGGTTTAAAGTGTCCGTAATCGCCAAAAATATCGAAAAGGGTTGTTAAAATTTACCATATGTTAATTGACGGTGGCCGGAATTCGAATTCAAATAGCAGAACTCATAATTGTTAGCCATTTATCACTAAAGTTAGAAACACCCTTTTAAATTTATTAATATGAGAAAAATATAAAAGTAGATTTTTAATTATTATTCTAGAATAAAATGTATGTAATTTAGTGGTTATCAATTTTTGTTGTTTTTTAAAATTAAATTAGGGTTTTAGTCATTATTCATTTTCCGAATAAAAAATTTATCTTTTTATTAGAGTTCATTGAACCTAGATTATTTACCCAAGTAACCTTTTTATTATAATACTAATTTTGTAAAATAATAGTGTAGTCAACCAATTTTATTATTATTTATTGCAGAAAATTGAATTATTCAACGTTTCTATTCACTATGTTTTTCTTTTTTACTTTGACCATATTATATTTCTTATTAGTATGAAATTCACTTTTGAACAACTCCAACGACAAAGATTATGACAATACTAGGAAAGTAGAAAAAAGGACAATATCAATATTTTTAAAAACAAATATATTATACCATAACCATGAAATATATACTTATACAGCTTCAAATAAATTTAATCAATAATATCTAGTCAATTTTCTTTTCATATTTAAATGGAAAAATCCGATTTATAACCATTTATTTATAATACGGAAAAATACAACTATATATGTATAATTAATAACTATGTTATCTTTTGTTATCAAACTAGTGATCGAATATGACCATTCATATAATTTTTTCTAGTCTAGAATTTGAGTTATTAGACCGATCTGCTTTAATTTATAAGTTAAATTGACAAAAAACTACATTTTAAATGGGAGCACATCCTAAGCAATGGAGAAATGAATAAAGACATATATTTAAGTATATTGGTTATAAACTTCATTTTAATTAAGAAATTACTAATTCTAATAATATTGTGAGTTCAATAAGGATCAAGTGATCTATTAATTGTTGAAAGAGCAGACTTTGTTGGAATATAAAATGTCTTGTTCGAGACAAAAACCAAATATTTTGATTGATGATGATATGACACGAGGGATTGAGATGAATATCAAAGACGATATTTGATGAGCTTAAATCTTCATAAACGTGCAGTTGAAGAATATTTGGTGGAGATTTACTCATTTATGCTAAAAGGATAATTTTATATTGAGTAAATCTAGGGCAAATATCTCTTTTGGAGATATATAAATAGATGATCTCTAGGGTTACTGAAGGTACGCCGACCAGAGCAAAAAATGGTCAAAGATGTTTGTTGGCGTCCCACCAGAGCTAAAAAAGAAAAATGAAATTGGTGGTGGTTGGAGAAAATCGAGTTGCTTGATGAAACATGACAGACTGGAACAAATCCATGTCTGTTGGAAAAAGTGTGGGTAATCTAAACTTGGGTTAAGTTTAGCTGTTTAGGTTGAAAGCTAATTTGGCTCAAGGGAAATTCATGTATACAATAGAGCAGTAGATCATGACAGTTAGTGCTTGACTATACATATACAATTGGTGTAGTTGTTTCTATTTATAGTGGATTCTTTCTAGATGTGGTCTTGGGGATGTAGGTTAGAAAAACCGAACCTGGTGACTAAACTTTGTGTTTCTTTTATTTTACGCACTCGGTCGTTTATATTAACGTAGATAAAATAGCCCAAATCTATTTTTCAATTGTGTCATATTTATTGTTTTATTATCAGATTAGGGATCAAGTTTATAGAATTTGAGTTACTGATCCGATCTGTTTGCACTTTGTTATGGTTTCGTTTTTGATGTGGACTCGAACACCGCTAAAAGTGATGCAGATAATTTTTGTAGGAAAGTCATTTGGTTACATATTATGGATCATCTTCATAGTATCATGATTAAGACAAAAACATTGTTCAACATAATACGTTTTCTTTTTTCTTGGACCCCTTATTATTAAAACTTATAATAGTGTTTTGTCGTCTTTTATTGTCCTATATATAATCCTATTATTGTTTCATAATATCATACATTAATTGCACTTTAACTTTTCACTTGTAAACATTGACTTATATTCATATATATATAGCGGTCACATGAACACATCCAAAAAGATGACTCAATGGTGTCGACTTTTCATAAGTATGTGAGATAATGAAAGTGACATCCTCAATTATTTATCTCCATAGATCGATGAGATCCCTAAAGAATCTTCCACCATATTCTTTTTTTTTTTTTATGTTCAAAAAGTTTGTTTGTCCATCGAAAACGTTGCATAGCTATAACCACAAAAGATCAAAGTGAATAATATATTGCTACATGTATTTGGTTCCATTTCATCTTTATCAAACTTTTTTTGAGAAAAAGTAGTTTAGTGTTTACCATTTTTATGAGCGGGCATTCAAATCGAACTGAACCGAATTTCGTTTAGTTAGTTCGGTTTAGTTTATTCAGTTCAATTCAACATATTTTTTTATTTTAGTTCGTTCTAGTTCGGTTCGAAAAGAATTTTTTATACTAAATTAACCGAACCTAACCAAACAAATACGATCTTATCCGAATGGAACTTGCTAAAGCTAACCGAACAAACAAAAAAACCGAGAAACCGAAAAAATCCAAAATTTAACCGAAACTAAGATTTTTGAACTTAAAAACCGTACTTCAAAAACAAAAAACCGAACCGAACAAACTGAATGACAAATGGAACCAAATTGAATTTTTCTTCGGTTTAATTCAGCCAAAAAACCAAAAAACTGAACCGAAAAAACCGAATGAACACCATACTCTTTTTCTTTTCTTGTCAAGAATCCCATCTCAAGTCCCCATGCATGTCTACAATGCATGAGAGAGGTAATTGATATGATTTTGAGACTCTTTATGCAAAAAGTTTGAAACAATATAGCTCAAGTATCTTAATTGTACAAGGAAACAAATTAAAGAAAGTAACCTTTTATTATAACCAATGCACTGTGACAATTACACAAAACTTCACATATCTTCATTTGTATCTTCTTCTTTACTACAATCCTTTCTCTTCTTCTTCTTTTTCTCATTTTTCTACATTGAATCTCTTCAAACACATAAAATAACAAAACAAACAAACAGATAGTATATATGAAACAAAATGTTCATCCCGCAAACGTCGATTTTCGCGTCGCAAAGATCAAATAACTTTTCTTTCCAAGCCTATAGACCAAGACTGGTCTCAAGCTTTTGGGGTCCATCTCCCTCAAGCAACTGGTGTTTTCCTTGTTGATTGGACCAATAGGCATGAGCCGTTAGTACCCGGTCTAAGAGCTCTTGCGGAACTGGCTCGCCTCTTCTTTGTTGCGGCGATATTCTAGCTGTATGCACCAGTGTCTTCCATTTATCCTATCAAACCCAAAGACAATTACTTCTTTCACAAGAAACACTTACTTCTTTTACAAGCAACACTTAGAAGGTGAAGTGATTGAGGCTTTAAAAGAAAAGACTTTTATATTTTACCTTCAAATCAACATATGTCCGGTGCTTAGCATTATCGAAAGCACGCAACTTTACATCACGCCACCTACAAAAATGTATATTAGTTATATCATCTGCAATCGCCTGAGATCTCAAGACATTATTCGAACCAATCATAAACTTTATTTAAACCAAAGTTACTCCCTTATTAGGACCGGACATTCGGTTAGTTAGGTTTTCGGTTTTTATTTCCAGTTTTTTTTGGCCGAATTGAACCGAACTATTGTCAGTTTGGTTCGGCATTCGGTTTATTCGGTTCGGTTTTTCTTTTTTGAAATACGGTTTGTTCGGTTCGAAAATTTTAATTTCGGTTAAATTTTTCGATTTTTTCGGTTTTTTTTTGGTTTTTAGGTTTATTTTAACAAGTTCGGTTCGGTTAATTTAGTGAAAAAAAAACGTCGAACCGAACCGAATCAAAAACCGAACTAAAATAAAATTTGTACCGAATTGAACCAAACTAACCGAATAAACCGAACGAACTAAATTCAGTTCAGTTAAAATGTCCAGACCTATCCCCTATCATGAACTGTCTATGAGAAATTGAAAATTTCACAACTTGTACAACTCAAACATATTGGACCATTTAGTTCTTTTGGCATAAAATGTTAAAAGACAATAATAGAGTTGACATAAGAATGTTGTGAGCCAAAAGGCCTCTGAATTATGGTACGGTACGATCCATTTAAGAAAAATAATAATTTGTTATTATGTTTTCCAAATGGTAGTCAAGTTTTGAGGCTTATATAAGAATTTCTACGGAATTGTAATGTTTTAACACATCTGTCAATAAGAAACCCTGTAATAAGATATTTGCCTCAACCGTTTTCTCGAAGAATTCAAAATAAACCAACCCTTAGAAAGAAAATGAAGTCTTTTGCTTTGGTGTAAAGTTAAAAGAATTAGTTACCTTCCGGTTCCAAGTCTCTCTACAGCTTGAACAAGAGATTCTACTTCTGCAACAGAGAAAGGTCGACGAATTCTGCGTTGAGCCACCTCAGATCGTTTAGGTTTCCGAGGTGGGACTACAGATAATGCCTGAGCATGTAGAGGAGAGACGGGAACTAAAGCTCTCGAGTAGACGGGTTTAACCCGACTCTGTGTAGAGGGTTTGGAGTCAAAATTGAATTCTACTGAGTTACTCGGTTTAGCATGCTTCCCTAGTGATGGGAGAAACCTAATGACCAAACAAGTTCTACAAAACATTAGCAAAAAGATTAATTTCTACACCAAAACATTGATATTTTGAATGAGACTGACCTTGTTAGAGTATGAGGTGAGTTAGACATACGCGCAAAATCAGAATCATGAAGAGAAGGCGGTTTTGTAGCTTGTGGAGGATTAGGTTCAAGACAAAATCCTAAAGAATCTGAAAGAGTGTCTAAAGAGATTCCTGTTTGAAGAAGCATTTTGTTGTCATCTCTAACTTTTTTGCCATGAACAAGAACACCTATGCGTAGTCCACCTCCAAGAATCGAGGTAATAGCTTCCAAAACTGTCGTCTAGCGAAAGCCAAAGAACATTTTCATCACTATTTCATATATATCAATGAGTCTTTCCGCAAAATTATAAGAAAAAGTATCGAACCTTTAGCGAACCAACAGTAGCCGTCTCCGGAATTTCAATGAAAAGTTCAGGAACTTTAAATGATTTGATTCCAAGTTTAACTAAACACAACAAAGGATAAAACAAAAAGAATCAATACAAATCTCTTAAGTCTTAGAAACAAGAAGATATTAAATAAGAGAATATACCATTTGAGTCTCTTGATTTGAATGTTGGTTGTTTCGGACAAGCTATCGATGATAGAAAAGTTGAAGCTGCAAAAAGCAAAGCCTAAAGTTAAACATCATAACGTGTATTTTAAGTCCAAAGCGCCCAAACAGAGCAAGCATGAGCATGCAACGACCTATATTTAAATTTTTTATACAAATATGATATATTTTTTTAGATTACGGCATTTAAAAACCCAAAACAGTTGACTAGCTTTTGAGTTTTACCCTTTTGAGGAGAACAAGAAAGGCCTTCATTTTTAACGGTTTCTTTCGATTGCGATGTTCCATAACCATCAAAGTATCTTCTTTTCTTGATTGGATAATTCCTCTCTGATCTTAAGCTTCTATCACAATGTTTCTTGTTGTAGTAACTAGACTCGAATTCCAAATCTAGCAAAATTTTTCATAGATTAGTAAACCGCAATTCATCGATTAGGAGCACACATGAAAAATGATCCATAAATTCACCTGAATTAGTTAAAGTTGTATCTTTCTGCTTTGGAGAAACTTTACAATACTTTGAAGCCAAAACTTTCCTTATTCTTCTATCTCCTATTCGTATAGTCGACCTAAATGATTTCCTTGTGTAACGAGTTGAGAAGTTTTCTTCATCATCATCAGAACATACCGAAGGATTTTGAGGAATCGGTTTCCTAAATCCGCTACCTACAATATTCCTTGATAACTTTGATTCACAATTCATCACATTAAGCATTGGCTTCTTAACATTAGCTTCTGATCTATAACTATCATCATTCTCAATCTTGGCTTCCTCATATGCTATTTCTTGAGTTTCAAACTTTTCCGAGGAATCAGAAGTTATACCAGAAGTAGATCCAAAATGGAAATCTTTAAGAAGACTTGAAGAGCTTTGCATTTCATTAGCTTTTGGAAGAATCTCAGAGACAAAGAATCTCCTTTCAACATTAGGATCACAATTACTTTCTTCACCAATTGTTAAATCGGCGCCACAAACCGATTCTTTCTTGATTGGACATTGATCTTCAATATCACCTGAAGCATTGTTGCTTGAAGAAGATGAGTTTCCACCTCCTTCAAGCAACAATTTTCCAGCTATTGTAGCTAATAAATCGAATGACGATATTTGAATATTGTTTTCGATTTTCTTCTTGAAAACAGTCTTCTAGCAAAAACATAAACATAAACATAAACATAAACAAATCAGGATCATAGAAATTGTTATAAAGACATAAAAAATAGTTAAGGAAATGTAATTACTCTTGGTGATCTTGCAGCTTTAGGTGTTGGAGGAATCTCATAGCCATTGAATCCATAATCAATCCTCTTCTGCAACACCATGATTTGAATAACATTTCAAACTTTCAAATGCATTCTCATAGATTCATTAACCCTAAAAACAAAAAATCCCTGCAAAAATACATGATTAGGTTAAAATCATGAGAATCAGCATTAGAGAATTTTTTTGTAAAACCTCACTAGAACCCAAGATATTGAAAATGTATCTAATTACTAAGATCTAAAGCCTTTAGGTGATAACATAGAGCAATAATTCAGAAACAAAAACACAATTCTAATTCTAAATTCCCAAAATTCAATATAAAGATCCATTTTTTTTTACTATTGAAAAAATTCAAAAATTCCAATATCAGAATCAAAGAAAGGTTAAAACTTTATTTCACCCTTTAACTCAAGATGAAACAAAAA
>OVBE01000154.1:14370-64110 GCA_900406425.1 Iberis pinnata
AATATGAGAATCAAAGAAAGGTTAAAACTTTATCTCACCCTTTAACTCAAGATGAAACAAAAACACAATTTTAATTCTAAATTCTCAAAATTCAACAATTACAATATGAGAATCAAAGAAAGGTTAAAACTTTATTTCACCCTTTAACTCAAGATGAAACAAAAACACAATTCTAATTCTAAATTCCCAAAATTCAATATAAAGATCCATTTTTTTTTACAATTACAATATGAGAATCAAAGAAAGGTTAAAACTTTATCTCACCCTTAAACTAAAGATGAATAAAAATGTTGTGATTTTACAGAAAAAGGTTTCTCATTTTACAAAAAATGAATCAAAATTTGATAAAACCCTTATTTTATTGTGTGTGTGAAGAGAAAAGTATTGAACATGAGAAGAAGCTTAAACCCCAATGGTCTTATACGAGTAACATAAGATGATGTGTGAAGAGCGAATAACCGGCTATAACCAGTAAAACCTTAATCCTGAAGACCTGTTCTTCTTGGGTGACCCACCACTGTCTCGTACGAAACATGTTCTAAATACCGACACGTGGAGAATTTGTCGGATCATGCGGTTTTTTTTTAACCACACATACAAACTTCGAGTTTAACGTTGAGTCACATAAGCCATGTTAGGTTTTTTTATTAGTCCAAGCCATGTCATTCTCTTTTATTTTATTGTCTTTTTCATGTTATTTTAAAAATATATTCCTTAATACTAGATGTTGTAGAGTTTTTTTTTTTTGTTTGCTTAAAAATGATTTTTTAAGTGTTTATATACTTTTTTATTAGTTAATATTAATAAATTACAAATTTCAAGAATATTAATTAAACATATTCATTTGACATTTGTTTAAAGTAATGAGAAAGTGTTAATTGTGAAAATTATAACCTTAATTATAGCTAATATATTATTTTTTGGAAAAACGATCTATTTCGCCACAGTAACTTTGAAATCGATAGTTCTACATGAAATCGGACCCAAAATATTTTTTCCCCCGATTTTAACTTCTACAATCTAATTACCCATGAAACTCGATTTTCTGAAATTGAACCGAAATTATTTACGAAATCGAGATAACATAGACCAAACCGTAAATCTCTGACCAAATCGTAACTGGTGGTTTGCTCATTTAGACCAAACTCTAACCTGACCTGTGTACATTGATTTGGGTCCGAAAATTTTAAAATTATGAGAAAGTGTTAATTTGCCATTTGTTTAAAGTTATGAGAAATTGTTAATTGTGAAAAATTATAACCTTAATTATAGCTAATATATTATTTTTTGGTTTGTGTACAATTTCTAAAATGTCAAGTATTAAAGGTATTACTTAAAAATGGGTTAATATGTGGAAGTTTATTTAGATTTTATGTAGTCCAAATCCAAAGGATAGTATGATAGGTTCCACCTCGTTTCAGAAAAACAAAAAATAGGTTTGTAATGATAATTTTTATTTTTATTTTTATATTTATAACCTAGTGGTTTTATATATTTGTGTTATAATTTGTTTTGAACCTGACACCCTTTTCGCTTGACCCTCTACTTTGCAATGTTGGCATCTGTCCAACGTCTCATCCATGCTAGGTATTTTCTGTTATAGCAGCTTCTTTGAGAACGTAAGTTAGACCATGTACCATGGTGGTTCTTAGGTCTTTTTTAAGAAAAAAAATAATTAAAAAATTCAACAAAAATTGTTTGGGAGAAAGGTCGATCCTTCAATCAAATATTTTAGATACGTTTTTTTTGCTGCTTTTGCTGCCATGTGGCATCTTTTTATTGGAGATTTCTTTTTTCTTTTTTTGCTGTCCAGCTTTTTATTTTATTTTTTTATGATGATTTTTTGTAGGGCTAAACTTTCAAATATTCGGGTCGGTTCCGGTTCTTCGGATCCTAAATTCGAATGCCCAATTGATACTTTTCTAATATTTGGTTCGGTTCCAGTTCCGGTTCGGTTTCGGTTTGGTTCCGGTTCGGTTCTTGTCGGTTCCAGGTCGGTTCAGTTCTATTTTTTTATTCATGATTTTTTGTAGAATTAGATTTTCGGGTTTTCGGTTCGGTTTCGGTTCTTCGAATCCTAAATTCGAATACCCAATTGATACTTTTCTAATATTCTGTTTGGTTCTAGTTTGGTTCCGGTTCGGTTCTTGTCGGTTCCGGGACGATTCGGTTCCATTTTTTAATTCATGATTTTTGTATAATTAGTCAAAAATTTTAAAAATCTAAAATGGTTATGAATTGAAATGGTTTAGAATTGAAATGTAAAAAACCATTTTTGGGGTACATCAAGATAACTTATAACCAAGGCCGGTCATAGGCTTTAATGGATCGAAAACAAGAAAAAAAATTAGGTTTACTAGTTGGTAAAATAAAATAAAAATGAGGTCTACAACTCTAGAAGCTAGTAAAGTTATATTTTGACAAAAATAATAGCTGAGGCAATATTGAACTAACCATCTGAGCTAACAAGTTCATACTCTCATTTTCGGCCGAAATATGTTTTATAAACTAGCGGCCGCTAGCATTTGCTTGTGCTGTTTGCTCTCTCTCAAGAGGGACCATTGAACTAACCATATCAGCTAATAAGTTCATACTCTCATTTTCGGCCGAAATATGTTTTATAAATTAGCGGCCGCTAGCATTTGCTTGTGCTGTTTGCCCTCTCTCAAGAGGGACCATTGAACTAACCATATGAGCTAATAAGTTCATACTCTCATTTTCGGCCGAAATATGTTCTATAAACTAGCGGCCACAAGCACTTGCTTGTGCTGTTTGCCCTCTTTCAAGAGGGATCATTGAACTAACCATCTGAGCTAATAAGTTCATACTCTCATTTTCGGCCGAAATATGTTTTATAAACTGGTAGCCGTAAACATTTGCTTGTGCTGCTTGTATTAAGGGCCGACCTTGCTTATAACTTGTTATCTTTGGAGCATTTAGTACATATGGAAGCCGCAAAATGATACCATTTTTAATGGAAAGCAATTGTCAAGGGCGAATCTAGCAATATATATTTATGGAGCACAAAATGGGGTATATCTAAAAATTAAATGAACATAACGAATTTCTTACCTGGTAGGATGACTCACAAAAAATCTACAAGGATGAAATACAATCTTTGGCTAACTTTAGGTACACCTTTTGCTTGTTATACATGGAGTGGTATGGAAGAGGCTCTCCATTTAAAAGATAGGACAATTGACATATATACTGCAAATGCGAAGCATTCATCGAGGACAATCACCTCTCCATTTGAAGCTACTAAGTCTTTTGTGGGCGATGTTGAGCTTTAAGAGGAGGAAATAATACCGTTCATTATTTATCACATATTTAGTGGAGCTTGCTTTAATGGTATACAAGCCTATTAATTGGCATGCGTTTAACTCATAATTGAAAGAACTGAAAACTCTTTCCAGAGTTCCAACTTTTACATAAACGTAGCGAGATGAACACAAAGACATATCACTACAAGAAAACAGGCTAAAAGTGACGGACAAAACCGTCATAAATCCGACACGAATAGGCATTTCTTACAGATTCGTGACGGATTTGGTCCGTCAGAATTAGATGGTCAGTAATTGAATATCCATCACTAATACGTCAGTAGTTTGGTGACAAATATTTACTGACGAATTAACCATCAGTAAGAGAGCCGTCTGCAATCCGTCAGTAAATATCACATATTTAGAAATATGGAGCTTGCTTTAATGGTATAAAATCTTATTAACTGGCATGCGTTTAACTCATAATTGAAGAAACTGTAAACTTTGCTACCATACTTTCAAGAGTTCCAACTTTTACATAAACATAGAGAGAAGAAAACAAAGACATATTTGCTCGCAAAATATGCTCGTTATCAGGATATTATTTTTTCTTTTATTAGCACTTCTTTATCATATTTTTTGTAGATTTATGTTAGTGTATTTACATAATCAATAAAGTAGTGTGTTTGGTGAAAGATATAAGCCGACATAATGCATATAACAATATATAATGAATGTTGATTGACAAAAAAGCGATCAAGAATTCATTGAAGTTCATATTTATCTGGGAAAGTGATTTTGGTCTAATGGTTAATTGTCCACTTCTGAATTCTTTTTCACTGAGATTTGACTCTGCGTAATTATGATCTCTACATGATATGAATTGATTATATATCTAATTTTATCGATCTAAATATGAAAATTTTTGATCAAAAAGGTATATATATATTTCATATTCATTGAAACCTAATATGTTTTTTTGTTGTTGTAAATACATGAAAGTAATTCAATCAGTAAATATAATAGCATAATATGAAGTTTTTTTTTAACATTTTCAATACATAGTTAAAATATTGAACAAAATGTTTGAATAAAGATAAAGTCTTGAACAAAAGAGGATTAACGAGGCAGAGGAGTGTCACCACCAGAGATATTTATGCTATGTTTCTTGGACTTTGATGAATTTGCATCTTGACTCATTTTACTCAAGTTATAAATTTCCAAACATTCATTTAGTTCATGAGCAACCCTTGTCATGTTTGGTCTCTGTGCTGAAGAAGGGTTCACACATGACATTGCTAAATCAAGAGCTTTCCAAGATGAATTTGTATCATATTCTCCATGTAGATTAGGATCCATAATGGTTTGAATATCACCATTTATGAGCATAAACTTGGCCCATTCAACTATGTAAGACTTTGCACGTGAGTGATCAATCACATTTTGACCAGTGATAATTTCTAGTAACACAACCCCAAAGCTGAACACATCACTCTTATTTGTTAACCAATTCTTTTGGAAGTATCTGCATGAAAAGTACTACAAGATGTTTTAAGTTGTTTTTATTAAACAAGCAAGAAAATTTGACATCTTTAAATCTGTAATGTATATACTTACTCAGGATCAAGATATCCAAAAGTTCCAGCGACACTTGTGGATATTTGGGTTCCACTTTCAACTATAAAAGATCTTGAGAGTCCAAAGTCGGCAAGTTTGGCTTCAAAAGTTTGATTTAACAATATGTTGGTACTTTTCACATCTCTATGAACCATGGGTGGCTTGCATCCAATATGCAAATATTCAATTCCTAGTAAATATAAGAATTGTAATTTATCATAAAAGTTAACATTAAATGAAATAGAGTAAATTAATTTCTAAATTTATATAAATGGTAGGAACTAACAGAAATTAAACAAACCTAATGCCGACTCAATAGCTATTTTAAGTCTACTCGACCAGTTCAAAACAGAGCTTTTACGTCCTCCTGTCAAAAATCACCATATGTTATTGGAAAATTTAAAATCATTTGGCTTGAAAGAGGTAATTCAGTTTCATTTTTTTATCACGTTATAATATATAGTTAACCTGAGAGATGTTCATTTAAGTTTCCATTTTCCATGAACTCGTATATGAGAGCCAAATCATTTCCTTCGTCACAATATCCGACAAGGCTTACTAAATGTACATAGTGAACTTTTAGAAGTAGTTCGACCTAACAATCAACAATTTAAAATGGTACATTATCATGGAGTCACTTACAATACAATGTAAAAAAATTCAAGTAGTGGAATATTTTATTACCTCTGTTTTGAATTCCTTATAGCCTTGAGTTGATGATTGTGACAATACTTTGATAGCTACTTGCTCATCATTTAGAAAACCATGATAAACAATACCGAAACCTCCCTTACCAAGGACAACTTTAAAATTACCAGTCATTTCCTTAACTTCTGAATAAGTAAATCTTCGATTTTTCATTTTTAATGATGGACGTGAAACTGCATAAAATCATTTTACATGCATCAATTATTTGAAACATAACAAAACTGCATAACTCAAGATTGATACTAAGTTAAAACTGATATAAAATATAACAAAACTATATTTGAATGTTAAAAACATCAATTATTGAGTGTATTAATCTATAGAGAGGTCTTGAGAGTTTAGAGAGAAAATATAGAGTGGATTGTGAAAAAATGGTTCAAATTCACGATATGAATACGAATAAATGTTAGTCCCAATTCCGTAGCAACGCCATCCCAAAATCCCATCATTTTATACTAATTATTTTTGGTGGTTATTTTTGAGACAGATTTTTAATGTCACAGAAAAATTCTACAAAGTATTATACAAGTAGTCACAAATCTATCGCAAAAATTTTACAAAATCAAAATTCACTTCACTGTAAAATTTAAGACGAATTTGTTATGACCACAAATTAGTCACAAATAGTTTTAGCATTTAGAGATCAAAGATTCAACTTTTGTGATGGAAAACTTTACTACATATTGGATGCCTTTTGTTCAAATCGTGTTATAAATTTAGACAAAACCGTAACAAAACAAATGTAATATTGCGATGTATTATATCATTTCAAATCTATTGTATATTTACTATCAACTTGCTACAACGGCGTCTATAGCTTTACGTTATGGCAAATCAATTATAAATATTTGGTATTTGTGATCATCACAAATATCTGTATAGTTGTTTTCTTATAAACATATATATGAAGCATATATTTCTTTTAATTACCTTTGGAAGTTGATGTCTTTCTTTTTTTATAAATGTAGACGAGAACTAATACGATTATGATAATGGCCACACAAGAAAGAGACGCAGCAACCGCCACTACCGGAAATTTTGGTTGGCATGAACCACACTGCTTTACATTTGCATCAACACTAATTAAGGAAGAAGAAAAGAATATTATGAACTAGAGTAGATAATAAATCAACATAAAATCATCTATACATAGAATCTTACGTTAGGTTTAATCCATCTTTTCTTCTATCAAGAAGGGCTTTGGGAACTGAACCTCTGAGATTGTTTCCGCTCAAGTTTCTACGTATATGGAAAAATTATTACTCCCTCCATTTTTAAAGAGTGTTACTTTACTCTTTTTTTCATTACATAAAGAATGTTATTTTAGATTTTCTATGCAAAATTTAAATGCATTCAAATGCATTTAAATTTGTTAACATTATTGCAGTACTTTTTCTGTTGGGTGATTTAGAATACTTAATGCAATTTTTATAAATAACTGAAATTTTTTAATCTGTGCGAAAAACCTAAAATGACACTCTTTCAAATACCGAGGGAGTATAAATATTGTAGATAATATAATATATAATTTAGATAACTTACATGACCAACAACGATTTCATTTTGGCTAGAAATTCCGGCACTTCTCCAGTCAAGTTGTTATTTGATAAATCCCTATATATAATAATTTGTCAGTAAATTATAAATGTAAAGCTCTTTCCCGAAATTATTTGTTTTTAATTATTTATGATTCATTCCATTTCCAATCATGGAGTATACATACAATTGTCGAAGCTCACTTAGATTTTGTATGTGAAGCGATATAACTCCAAGTAATCCACTTGCAGACAAATCTCTGTTAATTTTCATGATTAGAGACATATATATAATATAAAGATACATTTGAGATCAATGATTATGATTAGTATTAGGGTTCAAAATTTAAATATCTAGAATTCGAGTATCGCTGAGATTAGTGATCAAAGGTCCGAATGTTTTTACGTACAATGTTATGATTCTCGGTGGTGTTGAGGTATCGGTAATGCTGCAGCTTAAACCAAACCATGAGAATTGTTTAGGGACACATGGATCGCCTTGCCAACTGATTCTACTCAAATTATAAGTTGATGCAATATTTTTTATTGCAACAACTAATAAAACCACAAAAGGAAATAAAACAAGAAGTTATAACATGTATAAGAACTTGAAGAAAAAATTAAACATTTATGTGCATGAGAAACTTAAGAGTTATATAATAGGGCTAACGATCTATTTTTTCTTCGGACGTATCATATAACATTAGATGAACCCAAACTTATGGTCTAGTGCTATTTAACTCTGTTATGAAAGTTAAATATTTAATTCCTCCTATATTAAATATGCGTGAGCCCTATATATAATACATACCATCATCTGTATTAGTCTCTGATTGTGGAAAGTTTATGACGCTAAGAATCTCTAAACCATTTATTAGAGGTGGTCTAGTTGACTTGACCGTTCTGAAAAGCTGCAGACGACAGAACGCTCCCTCGCATTTAAGCGGTACAGGGTTGACTAACATGGTTGCTTCAAAGCTTAGAGGACTATAAGTAATGTAATCAACTTTACTATTTGCCACAATTCTGAATTCCCTTGTTTCATTGGCCTGGCCTTCTTGAATATCAGCAAAGTAGAGGTAAGCATAACTTTCATCGTCGGAGGTTTTCATACTCCAGGTAATGGTGAAAGGCTCACTGGCATTAGCTGGCATGACTGCGGTCCTAATAACATCTTGTGGCGGAACATAGCCTTTGGTAGAATCTGTTATATTGTGAGTTGTGTTTATGAGAGTCCATTCGGGTACGTTTGTAGGAACCCAAAGACGATCATACACATCATCGGGATAGCTGATACAAAGAAAATATTTAGTTATACGCAGGGATCTAATCGAAGCATTTGAGAATGACTAAATAAATCAACCAATTTAGCAAACAAAACCTATAATCCTTTATGTTATAATATATGTTTTTTCGGTCAAAATCAATGGGTGCATGTGTATATATCCCATATATAACTTACACTAATTATGTGCATATAGCGACCAGCAATAGCGATAGCAATCAACGAAATGTTATGTTGTTCGTTTTGCTGTCACCAGCGACTTATCATTAGCGACTTATCGATGTGTTGTTTGTTTGACTATTATTGCGACCTTTTTAGTTTATAAATTTAAGAAAAATATATATTTAAACTTTTAAAATTAAATATCTATTAAAATAAAGTATCTCAATATTTTGTGTTCAATATAATTTATTTAAATCATTTAATATATTTAACTTAACTAATTTACTAAATTTAATTAATTTATTCATTTTTAACTTTTAAATAATTAAATTTTGTTTTTATTTCATTTCTGTAACTATTTAATTCAGCAACTAGCGACTATTTTTGTTGTTTGTTCCAAGTCGTTGCAATTGATCGCATCAACTTATCACATGTTTCAGAATTAGATCGTTGAAAAATAGCGATTACGCATCGTAGCGACTAATCTTTGCGTTTAGTCGTTGGATAAGTGACCAACAAACGAACAAAAAATTTGTTGCTATCGCTGGTCCATGTTTCCAACAACTCGCAAATGAACCTACCCATTGTAACTTTCAGAATTAGATCGTTGAAAAATAGCGATTACGCATCATAGCGACTAATATTTGCGTTTAATCGTTGGATAAGTGATCAACAAACGAACAACAATTTTTTTACTATCGCTGGTCTATGTCACCAACAACTCGCAAATGAACCTACCCACTTTATGTGAGATCCTAACAGGTAACATTTTCTATAAAAATGATCTAAAATAAATAAATAAAAGACAAATCAAATAATTCAATAACTCATATGGTTGTATGTATTATCTGAGATCTTAATATGTAGAGTCGGTTCTAAGCCTAATCAGAATAAATATGAGCTCGTAATAAATTTTTAATTTTAAAATCAGTCTATTTTTAAAAAGTAAAACCAATCCATTTTCGCTTTAGATCGCGGTTCTGCTAATATTTAACATTTTTATACACAAGTGATATCCAATAGAGAAATCATATGGTTCTATGACTTAGGCCCTGTTCGTTTCCTTATCTGGATACTGTATCTAGATACTGCACCCATATAAGTTTTCTACATGCAGTATCCAGATGATGTTCGTTTTTGTTTTCGACTTTGTATCTTGATACTACATCTAGATACAATTATGTTTGTTTGTGTATTTGCATTAGTATCTAGATACGTTGAAATACTAAATTAATCAAATTACTAAAATAATATTTTTTGGCGAGAAAACGCGTTTCCACATTTTTTGGCGGGAAAATGTTTTTTTTTTCCGCATTTTTGGCGGATAAACGTGTTTCCGCATTCTTTGCAAAAACACGTTTTTAACGGGATAACCGATTTTTTCATAATGGTGGAAAAATGGGTTTTCGTGTTTTTGGCGGAAAAATGAGTTTTCGCGTTTTTGGCATAAAAATGAGTTTTCACGTTTTTAGCGGGAAAATGAGTTTTCGCTTTTTTGGCAGGAAAATGCTTTTTCGCGTTTTTGGTAGGAAAATGCGTTTTCACGTTTTTGGCAGGAAAATACGTTTTCACGTTTTAGCAGGAAAATGCGTTTTCTTTTTTTTTTTTAGCGGGAAAATGCGTTTACGAGTTTTTGGCAAGAAAACGCGTTTCCACGTTTTTTGGCGAGAAATTTTCTCATTTTTGGCGGGAAACCGTGTTTTCGCGTTTTTGGCGAGAAATTGCGTTTTCGCGTTTTTGCGTTTTTGGCGGAAAAACGTGCTTCCACGTTTTTGGCGGGAAAATACATTTACGTGTATGTGGTAAGAAAACACGTTTCCGCGTTTTTGGAAGGAAAATGCATTTCCATGTTTTTTTGGCAGGAAAACACATTTTTTCGTTTTCGTGAGGAACACGTTTATGCGTTTTTAACAGAAAAAACGTGTTTTAGCATTTTGGCCTACACAATGGTATTTTAGACATTTGAAATTTTTTGATGAGTTTAGGTTCATCTCAACCCTACATACAAACTCATCCAAAATATCCAATTATTTTGGATGCATTTTAGATTTGTATCGAGATGCAATATCTAGTTAAGGTATACAATTACAACTAAACGAACATCATTCTACATTTGTAACTGGATATTGCATATAGTTAAGGAAACGAACATGCCCTTAGTCGTATAGAAGAATGTACCTTAGTTGTATAGAAGAAAGTAGTCTTAATAATAATAATACGCAGGCATACCTTATTATGTTTTTCGAGTCGCTAAAGTAAAAGTGGTTTAAAGTCTTCAAGGAACCGGTTTGAGTAGCATAAGTATCATATTGCAAGGGTCTTAATTCAATGGCTGATATAAATGGTATGCTTGTCCCTGTTTTAACAACACATATATCTAAACTGTTAGATCTTGTGATGTGAATGATCTCCTCCATTGCGGCAAAAGCAGATTTCTTAAGATCTAAGGATGACCAAATATTAGGACCAAGATAAAGATCAAATCTTGGAGGAGCATCAAGACCGTCGTAGTTTCCATATATAAACACTGTCCTGATTAGATACTTTGTGTCCTGCGTGACATTTAGACTATAGCAGTTTCTTATTCCATCCGGAATATATCTCAAAACTGCGTATGGCTTAAAGAAAGAGACATTTTGGATACTACCCGTTTCGCCTCCTTGGATGAAATTTTCATCAGATTTATACTTTAAATTAGTGATTGGTTCGTTATAAGGAGATTCATTAGAAGGTAATCCACAATCCAAGCTGATGAATCCTGGTATAACCAGATCGAAAAATAGTGAAAAAGTTGGTTTTTTTTCTTGGAGAAAATACATAAATATGATATGAAATAAGAAGTAGAAGTGAAAGATGGTAAAAAATACCTTGTTGACTTTGAGACTTCACAAAATTTATAAAGGAGAAAGTGGCCCAAGCGAATAGAAGAACTTTGTTGTGAGTCTCCATTTTCGAACCAAAAGAAAACTTGCCTACAAATCTTAAATACATAAAAAGATCTTGAATACATAAAGTTTCTCAAAACTAGTACTGTTATTGTTTAAACTTTCATAATAGATATCCTAGTTAATCTTTTATTTAATAGTCTTTATATTATTCCCGCAAGAAAATAATTTATATATCTTACACTATAGATATATTAATTTATTTTAGAAGACTTGTTTTGTTTATGAGCATTAAAACTAAAAGAATTGGGAATGTCAACTGATGTAAGCATCACTTGCAAATAGAAAACGAGATATACACAATTTCCTAATGCAAATGGAAGCAAAGATAAGCAGTACTCTATGATAGAACAAGTAGCTCCTAAACTATATATGGTAATAAATCTAGAGATGAACTCTCCAAAGCACAATTATGAAAATTTAACATTTATAGTTGATTCAGTAATTCTGAGGTCTTTAGGTGTGTATACATCACATTTATAGTTGATTTCAGTAAGTTTATGATTTTTAGAACTTTTGCATTAGAAATTGCATATGCACGCATTTTGAAGATTTTTCAGGACTTTCAAGAGGTTTCAGGAAGGTTTTGTGAGAATTCAAAAAAGCAGCACTCAACCTGGAATGGACCAACACTAAACGTGGAATGGACTGGTACTCAACTGGATCGATCTCAACACAGGGCAGGATCGATCCCAAGCAACTTCTGGATCAATCCCAAGCAACATCTGGATCGATCTCAGCTGCAACATCTGGATCGATCCCAGCTCACTTCTGGATCGATCCAGATCGATCCCAACACACATCTAGGTCGATCCCACACTCAACATCAGACCGATCCCGCATCATTACTTGGATCGATCGCAGCTCACTTCTGGATTGATCCCATATCGATCTAAGGCTTCACTGTTGGCTCGATCTCAGCTTCAAACTGGATCGATCCCAGCACTCAACACCATATTGATCTCACTCAAGCCACGAACAAGCTAGATCGATCCCAAGCCCAACTTCTGGATTGATCCCATTCAAGCGTCCCAGCTCGGATCGATCTCGCACTCTTCTCAACTCGAGTCAAACACGCTCCAACCCAAACAACTCAATTCCGGAGTGGACCTAACCCAAGATTTGAGCCAATGATTAGCTTTTGTCTTTAGTGCGATTTATGGCTTTTCTCTGAACACTATAAAAGCCCTAATTCGTCTCCTTTTCACTAAGTCTTGTTTTTCTTTTCTTTTTAGGTTTTTGTCTTAGGTTTTCATTTCCTTTGTTGTTCTTCATGTTCTTAGGTGTAAAAACCCAAAATCTTTTAAGTTTATGCTAATCTAATGTTTTCCTTTACTTACCTGCTTAGCTTTAGGTTTCATTTTCGTTTTTAATCTTCTGTTTTAAGCTTTGATCATTTTCTGGGTTAGTTACTGTTTCATTGCTGTTCTTGCTTTTCTGGGTTTGAGTTTATTCTTCTTGCAGTTTTTCCTTAGATCAGCATGTTTAGCTTTGTAGTTTTGATTTCCGTTTTCCCTGTTTTCGTTTCCATGAGTAGTGAGTAGTTCCTGAAGTTCCTGAGGATGGGGTAGACTAGTGTTGATATCCTGATCTCACCTTAGGCACCTAAGCTTGTTTGAATACATACATTCCTTCTGTTTCATTGTGTTTAATGCTGGTTTCTTTCACGCCAATCGAAATATGATCTTGGACATTCCAGCGCCCGAAAAGCGTTCTATGGAATGTCTGATCATGGTGATTTTAGAGATTAGTCTATCCTTACGCACGCTCTAGATGACTAGGGGGCTTTTTGGCTTTGGTAGGTTGGTTCTTAATGCCTTGTAGGTAATGTACCGTTAACAGGAGTTAAGTCTGGTGATTGCTTAGGTTGATATCATTTATCAAGGGATTGAACTTGGTTACTTATAAACCTATCGTCTAGGGATAGCTTACTGTTGTTTGAGGTATGTTAGGTGCTTAGGTAGATTGAGACAGATCTTTGGTTGATTACCCTTAGTCCTCAGGAACTGCTTCATACTTGTTTACATCTTTCACTTTCTCTGTTTTTCCTCTGGTTTGCCTTTTAAGCATTTTTAGTCTTTTATGCTCTTTGTTCTGTTTATGCTTTTTAGTTCTTGCATGTCTCACTGCACTTAGGACTTGTTCGTGAACCAACCCTTTTTACTGTTTAGCTTGACTTAGAAGCATCCATTGTAATCTTGAGTGCTAGTGCACTCCCATTTGGATTGATACCCCTTATATACTACAATGATGGAGAATTGATACCCTTAGGACCTGAAAAATCCTACTATCACATTCATAGCTTGCCGCCGGCGGTTCCCTAAAGTGTTTTTCTTTAGGATCTATGAAATTAGGGTTTTCAATAGACTGGGCCTGGGCTTTTGAGCCTTAATGTTTAGTCCAAGTATGTTCTTTTATGTGAGGGGTTTTTGAGTTTATTTTCTGTTGGGTTGTATTTGTAATTTGGGTCTATATCTGGATTAATAATATTAAAACCTTTAACAAAAAAAAAAGTTCCAAAGCACAAGATTTTCTTGTTCACAAATATTTTGACATAAAAAAATAAATTATGTGTGTGAAAATATATATTAGGATTCAAATTGGTTTTGGTTAAGAGCTCTAAAATTGTCCGATTTATATTGGTTTGATTATTGATGTAAAATCTGGTTTACTTTAGCTTAATGTATTTGTTATTTTATGTTATGTAGTTGTAACAACACATTATGAATGGTTAATGGAGAATCAGAGTTTGCATTTTATTTTCTTTCAAACTCTCTTAACTAATATAATATACTACAAACGCGTATAAAAAAAAGTCAGAAGACAATACTACATTTTTAAAAACTTATGAGAAAACGAGAGGGTATTAAAATATATTGTTGCTTGTGAGAGTACTAAACAAGATGTATAATTGATGCAACATAGGATCCAGTTTGATTTATCTTTTATTTCTATTTGGTGTTCAACGTGAGATACAACTCACGTGATGCTTTCTTTCGCATGCACTTTGCATGTGCTCTTTATTTCTTTTATTTAGGTTTTTTAAATCCTTATGATATTGGGATTATGTTATATTAAGTATTCGCACTACAAGAAAACAACCAAAACGTGACAGACAAATCCGTCATGAATCCATCACGAATGAGCAATATTTAGGGATTCGTGAAGATCATATCCGTCGGGATTAAATGGCTAGAAATTAAAAATCCGTCAGGAATTCCTGACGGATTAGTGACCGATAATTCCTGATGGATTAGTGACGGATGACGGATTCCTGACGAATTTGTGACGGATAATTCCTGACGGATTAGTGACGGATTATCCGCCACTAATCTATCCGTAGGTAATTATTGCATTTCAGGTAGGGGTATTTATTGACGAAATTTATCCGTCTGGAATTTCTGACCGATTTTATATTTTAAAATAAAAAATAATTATTAATTAAACATTTTTTGTTTAATTATATTAATTTATTAATTAATAATTTAAATTATATTTAATAATTAAAATATAAATAAAATTCTAAAAATATTCATAAAACTAAAATCTGAAAAATATTAACAAAAATCCAAAATACGACAAATATACGAAAACAACGATAAAAAGATAAAAAAACTAAACTAAACTACTGAGGTGGTGGCGGTGGCGGGAATCGATACGCCATATGCGCCATGTAAGAATCCATACTCGCCTTGATCCGCTCTTCTATCTGACTGTTCATTTCCTGTTGCGCACTGAATTGGGCGGCGAGGTGTTCTTCGTGCTCATGTTGCGCTGCCCGCATTTGAAGCATCTCAAGCTGCATCGCCTCTATTGCTGCATCCTTCTGCCGCATCTCCTCCTCCCAAAAGGAACTCCTCGATCGAGAGGATCCCGGGAAACAGTAAGCGGCCATGTTCTCGAGCCCTAATGTGCGCCCCTTCTGTTTCTTCGTAACCTGCAATAAAAATATAAATAAAACTTTATGTTACAACAAAATAAACCAACAAACTAAACAAACTAACATACCTGAAATGCAATCTCAAACTGTGTATCAAGCGGGAGTGACTCAACGGACTCCTGAAATATCCGCTCCTGGATATGTCGCCGTATGTTCTGGACCACCTCGCGAACAACCGGATCTTGTATCTCACCCGTCGTCTTGTTCGTGTGCAAGTCCGGCCTGGTCGGTGTCCAGTCTCACGCTCCTAATTTAAATTTAAGAATCAAATTAGAATTGAATATACAATATATTAAGTTTGGTATATTTAAAAAATTGACTTACGATCTCATCGGTTCGAGTGACCGCACTCTTCGAACCGGTGTTCGTAGTCGCTATACCCTTGCCGTCTCGGATATTCATCTGGTTGTTATTGTTCGTCGACGACTTGCTTTTGGTCTTCTATTCTTCCCAATAGCTGAGGAATCATTGGAAGACTTTTTCAAACATCATGTTATGCTTCTTCACGTAAAATTTTACGTGACTATATAAAGTCATTAGTTGTTGTCGACATTATTTTTAATTTTGTAAAAGATTTATGTTTTTGAACGATTTTCTTAACGGTGAGGTGTATTCACAAATGAGCTTCTTACAAAGCACGGTGTAAATTATACACAAATTCTATCATTACCTAGCTTCCGTTTATCGATCAATAATGGAGAAATCCAAAGATGACAATTTAGATCTCTTGACATAAATTTGCAGAAGTTTAAAGAAAGTAAAAGTGGCACACAAGTTTTACAACAAAAAAAAAACACCTATAGTAGAAATAATGGTTTAACACTAATATCCAAAAATAATATACTAACACAGAGTTTGAATAAAATTAAATTGTTGGACACAATCTGTGGAGAGTGTTCAACGAGGCAAAGGAACGCCACTACCGGAAAAATTTATGCTATTTCCCGTTGACTTTGATGAATTTGGATCTTGACTCATTTGACTCAAGTTATATATTTCCAAACACTCATTTAGTTCATGAGCAACCTTTGTCATGTTTGGTCTCTCTTTAGAAGAAGGGTTAATACATGACATTGCTAATTCAAAAGCTTTCCAAGATGAACTTGTATCATATTCTCCATGTAGATTTGGATCCATAATACTTTGAATATCACCATTTATGAGCATAAACTTAGCCCATTCAACTATGTAAGACTTTTCACGTGATTCATCAATCACATATTGACCAGTGATAATTTCTAATAATACAACCCCAAAGCTAAAGACATCACTCTTTTTTGTTAACCAATTCTTTTGGTAATATCTGCAAGAAAAAGTACTTTTTGATTATCAAACAACCAAGAAAAGTAGACATGTTTAAATCTACAATGTCTACAATACTTACTCGGGATCAAGATATCCAAAAGTTCCAGCAACATTTGTTGATATTTGAGTTTCACTGTCCACTAGAAAAGATCTTGAAAGTCCGAAATCGGCAAGTTTGGCTTCAAAAGTTTGACTTAATAATATGTTGGTACTTTTTACATCTCTATGAACCATTGGCGGTTTACATCCAATATGCAAATATTCAATCCCTAGTAAATATAAAACCTTCATTTTTTAACGATTACTACATATTTTTAATTGTTTTAAATATAATATTTAAATATTTTCTTTTAAAAGTATCACAAATAGAACTATTAAAGGTTTATAATTTAAAATTTTGAGTCTGAATTTACTTATTAAATTTTAATTTTTAGAGGCACTACGGTTTACGTTTGAGAGTTTATGGTTTATATTTAAAATTTTAAAATTATTTAAAATTCAATGTTTTTAGAAAAAGTTCTTGTTTTTTTTTTTTTTGTTTTTTTGGAACAATCGAGAGTTTGAAGAATTTTAAAACTTAACTCAAGGAATAATATTTTGAGAATACCTCTTAATAAATTATCATATAAATAAAGCTTAAATGGATTAAATTGTAGAAACCTAGTGCAGACTTGATAGCTATTTTGAGTCTACCCCGCCAGTTCAAACCGGAGCATTTACTTTTTCCTACAAAAAATCACCATCTATAGTTAACAGAAACATTTAAAGCATTTAACTTGAAAGAGGTACTTCATTTTTTTATCACATTAATTATAATATAGTTTACCGGAGAGATGTTCCTTTAAGTTTCCATTTTCCATGAATTCATATATGAGAGCCAAATCATTTCCCTCATCACAATATCCCACAAGGCTTACTAAGTGTACATAATGAACTCTTAGAAGTAATTCGACCTAAGAATCAATGATATAAAATGGTACATTATCATAGTCACTTATATATAATGTGTCCAAAAATCTAGTGGAAGATTATTACTACCTCGGTTTTAAATTCCTTATAGCCTTGGGTTGATGACTGAGACAGGACTTTAACGGCTACTTGTTCGTTATTTAATAAACCATGATAAACAATACCGAAGCCTCCTTTGCCAAGAACAACTTTAAAGTTATCAGTCATTTCTTTAACTTCTGAATAAGTATATCTTCTATTTTTTATTTCGAAGGATGGATGTGTAACTGCATAAAATCATTTGATACGGATCCATGAAATTTTCATACTTATGATTAGGGTCGACTATGATCATATTGAATACACCCCTAGGATGTTCCAAAAATACCATACTCCCAAATTATTTCACAATAAATTGTTTTTTTTAATGGTATTTCATGGATTTTCTCAAAATACTTTCTATCGGAACATCTATTTATTTTTATTACCTTTGGAAGTTGATGTATTTCTTCTTCTAAAGATAAAGACGAGAACCAATACGATCATGATAACGGTTATAGAAAGAGAAGCAGCAATCGCCACCACATGGAACTTTGGCTGGCATGAACCACATTGCTTTAAATTTGGATCAACACTAAAGAAAAAGAAACTATTTATAAACAGTGTAGATAATAAGTCAACATTATCTCTAAACAGAATCTTACGTTAAAGTTAATCCATCTTTTTTTCTATCAAGAAGGGCTTTAGGAACTGAACCTTCAAGATTGTTTCCACTTAAGTTTCTGTTGATGTGGAAAAATTATTGGTAGATTTAATGAAAATGACATAAACATATACTTTAGATAATTTATTTTTTTTTTTAAGAGAAGAAAATTTATTTTAGATAACTTACATGACCAACAATGATTTCATCTTGGCTAGAAATTCGGGAACTTCTCCTGTCAAGTTGTTATTTGATAAATCCCTATAATTTGTCAAGTTATAAATTTCAAGTACTTCACAAATTTAAATATTTAAGCACTAGTCAATTGTGGAGTTACATACAATTCTCGAAGCTCACTTAGATTTTGTATGCTATGTGATATAACTCCATATAATCCACTTGCAGACAAATCTCTGTTTGCATGATCAGAGACATATCACTTATATATAATATATATAGACACATTTGAGATCAATAATTAATTTGATAGTATAAAGTATTAATTTATGACAAAAAAGAAGACAATGAATAACTTGAATGTTCTTACAATGTTATGATTCTTGGTGGTGTGGAGATATCAGTAATAGTGCAGCTTAAACCAATCCATGAGAATTGTTTAGGGACACATGGATCGCCTTGCCAACTGATTCTACTCAAGTTATAAGTTGTTGCAATGTTTTTGATTGCAATAACTAACAAAACCACATTAAGAAATAAAACAAGAATTGTTAACATGTGTAAGAACTTGTAGAAGAAAAAAAAAACATTTATGTACATAAGAAACTTAACAATTATATACCATCATTTGTATTAGTCTCTGATTGTGGGAAATGTATGATGCTAAAAAGTTCTATAGCATTCATTAGAGGTGGCCTAGTTGACTTAGCCGTTCTGAAAAGCTGCACACGACATACCGCTTCCTCGCAATTAAGCGGTATAGGGTTAACTACAATGTCTGCTTCATAGCTTAGAGGACTATAAATATCATAATCAAGTATACTATTCACAAGAATTCTAAATTCCCTTGTTTCATTGGTCTGTGCTTCTTGAATATCGGCAAAGTAGATGTAACCATAACCTTCCTTGTCGGAAGTTTTCATAGTCCAAACAAAGTTGAAAGACTCACTGGCCTTAGCCGGCATGGCAGCAGTTCTAATGACATTTTGTGGCGGAAAATAGCCTTTGGTAGAATCTGTTATGTTGCGAGTTGTGTTTATGTAAGTCCATTCGGGATGTATGGTTATTGGAATCCAACGACGATCATACACATCATGAGGATACCTGCCACAATCAAGTATATGTTGTTAATTTTATGTATCAATTCACTACAAGAAAACAGGAAAATTTGTGATGGACTTTTCTGACGGAAAAATATCCGTAAGAAATAGTGACGGCAAAACTGACGGAAGAAGTGACCGTCAATACATTTTTGACGTGTCAATTTCCGTCAGAAATTCTGACGGATTTTTGATGGAATATTACTGACGGATTAATTCCGTCACAAATCCGTCAGAAATCAGTCATGAGGATACTTGCCAGAATCTCAAGTATATATTGTTAAATTTATGTAACAAGAAGCCAAAGAAAATATTTAGTTATACGCAGAGGCGAATCTAATGGAAGCATACGAGAATGACTAATAAAATATGTAAGAGAAATCAACCAATTTAGCAAATAAATCCTATAATACTCTATGTATATTTGGGTTAATTAGCACATCGAATTACATTAATAGTGTAATTGGGGACGTACGTGCACCCACTTTTTTTCTATCTGTTGGATTATAGAAAACCGTTACAAATTACAACAAAAGACCAATACTAAAGCTTGCAGATTTTGACTAAAGTAGCTCAAAAAATCAGGAGCCAAAAGCCCGACAAACTGGGAGCAAGAGAAAGATACACTTAGTATAAAGGAAAGAGATACAAATCAGGGATTACACTTTAAATGTGATTACACAATCACATTTGACGAGATTCTCTCAATCATCTTTTATTGTACAAATATGTTTCAAGTATATATAACCTGTAATAGTCTGTGATAATCATAATACATTCTCTCTATATGGTATCAGAGCATTAGATCTATACCAATTTTTTTTTTTCTCTTCTCTGCCTCCCACTTCTCTTTTCTTCTTCATCGTCTCCTCTTTTCATCATCATGTCTGCCTCTGATAATAGTTCTGCTATTCCAAATGATACAATTGCTCTCAATGTCAACTCTAACACTCTTCTCAATGTCAACACTGCCAATATTGCTAAGCTTTCTCCCTCCACCTATCTTATGTGGAGCAAACAGGTGCATGCTCTCTTTGATGGCTATGAACTAGCCTCCTACTTGGATGAAAATGCAATCGTTCCATCTGAAACCGTTATTGTCGAAGGCACTGCCTCTTCTAACCCTGCTTACACGTTCTGGAAACGTCAAGATAAGTTAGTTTATAGTGCATTACTTGGAGCTATTTCACAAAATGTTCAGCCTGTTGTTTCCATGGCTAAAACATCAGCACAGGTTTGGACTACTCTAGCATCGACTTTTGCTAAACCTAGTCGTGGACATATCAAACAGCTGCAACATCAAATAAAACAGTGGACCAAAGGGACTCTGACAGTTCATGATTATTTTCAAGGTCTTACCACCCGCTTTGATCAATTAGCCTTACTTGGGAAGGTTCTGGAACATGAAGACAAGATCGATTATATTCTACAAGGTTTACCTGAAGATTACAAAACCATCATTGATCAAACTGATGGCCGTGATCTTCCTCCAACACTCACAGAGTTACATGAGAAGCTCATTAACCATGAGGCTAAGCTTCTCTCTGTTGTTGTTCTCATTTCATTTCCGGTAACCGCAAATTATGTGAGCAACAAACCTCGTCCCTCCAGCAAGTCCTCCGCTCGTCCGACACAAACCTGGCAGAACAACAACAATAATTTTAATCAGATGTCTCGTCAATCTCAGCCTTACCAAGGTCGCTGTCAACTATGTGGTCTCCAAGGCCATTCTGCCAAGCGGTGTAATCAGCTTCAGATGTATCAGAATTCAGGCTCTAAAGCATTGCTTCCCACACCACCGTATCCACCAAATTCTACCTGGAATCCGCGTGCAAATTTGGTAACTGGTGCTTCTTCTCAACCATGGATTCTTGATTCCGGTGCCACACATCACATTACTACAGATCTCAATAATTTGTCCCTTCATCATCCCTACAATGGTGGAGAAGAGGTGTTAATTGGAGATGGCAGTGGTTTACCAATCACCCAAACTGGTTCAGCTTCACTTCCCTCTAAATATAAACCCTTATCTATTTCTAATGTGCTTTATGTTCCTCAGATGCAGAAGAATTTACTTTCTGTTTATCGGTTATGTAATGCTCATAATGTTTCGGTTGAATTTTCCCCCCAATCATTTCAAATGAAAGATATGATCTCGGGAATCCAGTTACTCCAAGGACATACCAATGAAGAACTGTATGAATGACCTCGAAATCATCATTCTCCTCAAGTCTCTAAAAGCTTCACTTTCCGATTGGCACTTACGCTTGAGCCACCCTTCCTTTTCAATTCTTAAAAATATTATTTCTACTTTTTCTCTGCCATTTTCTGCTTCCTTGTCAAAAGCACCCTCTTGTGAGGATTGTTTAATTAATAAGAGTCATAAACTCCCTTTTTCTCAAACTTCAATTTCATCTACTCGTCCTCTTGAGTATCTTTTTACTGATCTATGGACTTCTCCTATTATTTCTCTCGACAATCATAAACACTATCTAATTATTGTTGATCACTATACTAGATATGTATGGTTCTATCCTTTGCAACTCAAATCTCATGTTAAACAAACTTTCATTTCTTTCAAAGCTCTTGTTGAAAACAAATTCCAGACCCGAGTCGATACTCTCTTCTCCGACAATGGCGGAGAGTTTATTGCACTTCGGGATTTCTTATCAACTTCTGGTATTAGTCACCTCACAACTCCTCCCCATACCCCTGAACACAATGGATTGTCTGAAAGAAGACACCGTCATGTTGTTGAGACGGGATTGTCTCTTTTGCATCATGCTCAAATTCCTACGTCCTACTGGCCCTTTGCTTTTCAAACAGCCGTTTTTCTTATTAATCGCCTACCCACTCCTATCTTATCCTACAAATCTCCATTCCAGCTTCTCTTTAATGCCTTACCTAACTACCATAAACTAAAGATTTTTGGCTGCCAATGTTATCCACGGCTTCGGCCATATCGATCTCATAAACTCCAGCCACGCTCAACTCCATGTGTGTTTCTCGGGTATTCCCAAACTCAGAGTGCTTACCTTTGCTTAGATCCTAAAGCTGGTCGATTGTTTGTTTCCAGGCATGTCCGCTTTGACGAATCTAAATTCCCGTATCCACATCTCTCTCTCTCTTCCTCTGCTTCTTCGTCGTCATCTTCCTCAAATCTTAAAGATTGGCTTCCTCCTGTTACTCTAGTTCCGATGATTTCGCCGCCGCTCATATAGTCTTCGTCTCAGAGATCAGGTCCTTCACCTGCGACATCTGGAAGGATTAATTCACCTGAGAGTACACCCTCTCTTTCTGTTGAGGACAATGTTGATGTGGCTGTTACTGGGCCTCTTCAGTCTTCTCCACATCTTGTTCCATCTGTGGCCCATTCACCTTTGGCCCATGAAATCAATAATTCAGGTCCAAGCCCGATAACTCACGCGGCCCAACAAGTTTTCCAACCTACTGTTTCTTCTTTACCTCACGACGCCGACTCCTCTCAGCCTTCACCGGATTTTTCCACTATCGTTTCACCACCACCGCTTCTCGTTAATCAACATCCAATGCGAACGCGTGCTAAACAGAGGATCATTAAGAAGAATAATAAATATGGTCTCACTTCATCTGTCTCTATTCCCACCATTCCCAGAATGGTAAAACAAGCACTTGCTGATCCAAATTGGCGTCGTGCGATGGAAGCTGAGTTTAACTCAATTGTAAAAAATGGTACGTATTCACTTGTTGCACCATTGCCGCATCAGAATGTCATTGGCACACGTTGGATTTTCACGATCAAGTATGGTTCTGATGGCAAAATCAATCGCTACAAAGCGCGTCTCGTCGCTAAAGGTTATTCGCAGCAACCGGGCTGGGATTATACTGAAACATTCAGTCCGGTTGTCAAGGCCACAACCATCCAACTTGTTCTGAATATTGCAGTGAGTTGTTGTTGGCCAATTAAACAACTCGACGTGAACAATGCTTTTCTCCAAGGTTCTCTTTCCGAAGAGGTATACATCTCTCAACCCTCTGGTTTTGTTGATGGTGATCATCCAAATCACGTTTGCAGGTTGAATAAGGCTTTATATGGCCTTAAACAGGCTCCCCGTGCCTGGTTCAAAGAGTTGAGTACTTTTTTGCATCAAATTGGTTTTGTTAATTCACTTGCTGATGCTTCCTTGTTCATCTTGCGGAGTGGTTCTCGTTCACTATATATGTTGATCTACGTTGATGACATTATTGTTACTGGTAATGACTCATCTCTTCTGTCAGAAATTTTGGAATCCTTATCCAACAGACTTTCAATCAAAAATCCAGAAGACTTTCATTATTTTTTGGGTATTGAAGCTCAACGTACCTCTAAGGGTTTATTTCTCACACAGAGACGATACATTATGGAGTTATTGCATCGCCTAAACATGCATGAAGCAAAACCGGTTCAGACACCAATGGCTATTCATCCAAAGCTTCACCTCAAGTCTGGTAGTTTACTGTCGGATCCTACTGAGTATAGGGCTACAATTGGATCTCTTCAATATCTTGGCTTCACAAGACCGGACATAAGCTATGCGGTTAATCGGCTTTCTCACTTTATGCATTCTCCTACCACAGAGCATTGGCAGGCTGCGAAGCGCCTGCTTCGTTATCTACTAGGTACACATTCCCATGGCTTATTCTATAGTGTTGATAACAACCTATCTTTACATGCTTTTTCTAACTCGGATTGGGCTGGGAATCCGGATACCTTTGTCTCTACACAAGCTTATATAGTTTATCTTGGACTTCACCCGGTTTCTTGGTCATCGAAAAAGCGACGAGGAGTCTCTCGATCTTCTACCGAAGCTGAATATCGATTAGTTGCAAATGCTTCTTCGGAAGTACGATGGGTCGTTTCACTTCTGCGTGAGTTGGGTATCTCTATACCTTCTCCGCCGGTCATCTATTGCGATAATGTTGGTGCCACCTATCTATGTGCAAACCCGTTGTTTCATTCCCGAATGAAGCATTTGGCCTTAGACTATCACTTCATTCGAAATCAAATCACCTTTGGTCAACTTCGCGTGGTACATGTCTCTGCCAAAGATCAACTAGCCTATGCTTTGACCAAACCTTTAACTCGTGCGCCGTTTACACATCAATTCAACAAGATTGGTGTTGCACAAACACCATCATCTTGCGGGGGCGTATAAAGGAAAGAGATACAAATCAAGGATTACACTTTAAATGTGATTACACAATCACATTTGACGAGATTCTCTCAATCATCTTTTATTGTACAAATCTGTTTCAAGTATATATAACCTGTAATAGTATGTGATAATCATAATACATTCTCTCTATACTTAGTACCGATAATGCTAAACTGAGACATAAAACTTTTATAACCACCAAGAACTGACGAGACTCACCAAGAAGCAGAACCAAACAAAAAGGATAACTAGAAACTAGTCATCCTAACAAATGCTAAAACTTTTGTTTCACGTGTCTTCGCTAAAATTTGGTAGACTTTTGCTGATAAAGCTATGCACTTCTTGGAGATGGCTGAACGATCTTCCAAAAAGGACTAACGTCACAAAATGCCGGAGATGGTAGAGATGACACTAAGTACGTACGTGCACCCACTATCTTGCATATATCCAGGGCCGGCCCTGAGATTTTGGAGGCTTGAAACAAAATTTAAAAAAGCTAAGGCTGGTATTTTATCTTATTGTTTTTATGGGCCATAAAAACAGACTTATATATATATTTTAAGTTTTGGGGGCCTATTAACTATAAAGATAAGCTTATAAAATATGGGGGCTGTAGGCGAATGTTTCATTCGGCTTTGCCCAGGACCGGCCCTGCATATATCTTACCCTAATTTTCACTATAAAAGATTACTAATCAATCTTTCTTTAAAGTAAATTGTATCTTTATGTTTGATCCTAACATGTAACATTTTCGATACAAGTGATCTACAATAAATAAAAGATAAAATCATATAATCAGAATGAGCACGAGCTTGCAGTATTTTTTTCATTTTAAAATTAAACTCAAAAATAAACCTTTTTAAAAATAAACATTATGTAAAATCGATCTATCTTTTTGTAGATTGCGGTTCAGAACCGGTCCTGCTAATATGTAACATTTTTCTACCCAAGTGATATCCAACAAAGAATATGGTTTTATAACTAAGTTGTATAGAAGAAATTAGTTTTAATTACAATATGCTAACATACCTTATTAGTTCGTTCGAATCGCTGAAGTAATAGCGTTGTAAAGTCTTCAAGGAACCAGTTCTAGTAGTATAAGTATCATACAACAATGGTCTTATTTCTATTGCTGATATCAATGGTATACTTGTCCCTGTCTTAACAACACATATATCTAAACTGTTAGACCTTGTGATGTGAATAATCTCCTCCACTGTGCGAAAAGCAGAATACTTAAGATCTAAGGATGACCAAATATTAGGACCAAGATAAAGATCAAATCTTGGAGGTGCATTAAGACCGTCATAGTTTCCATAGACAAACACTGTCCTTATTAGATACTTTGTGTCTTGTGTGACATTTAGACTATAACAATTTCTTATTCCATTCGGAAAATATCTCAAAACTCCATATGGCTTATAGATAAAGACATTTTGTGAGTTATTTTGGATATTACTGGTTTTGCCTCCTTGGATGAAATTAGCATCAGATGTGTATATTAAGTCGGCGAATTGTTGTTTATAAGGAGATTCATTAGAAGGTAATCCACAATCCAAACTGATGAATCCTGATTAAATCGGATCGGAAAATAGTTTATAAAAATATGAAAATGTAGAAGTGAAAGATGGTGAAAATACCTTCTTGACTTTGAGACTTCACAAAATTTATAAAGGAGAAAATGGTCCAAAACAATAAAAGAATTTTGTTGTGTGTCACCATTTTCCCTGGTTCTTAATTAGATCTCATCCAAAAGAAAAATTTACCAACAAATCTTGAATACATATATATGCAAGGAAGAAGACATAAAGAAGTTTTGTGAGGAGCACTTTCCACCCATAACTTTCTGAAAATTAGTGTAATAATTTAATGATTCATAATATCCTTTTTGATTTATTATTTAATTGTCTTTACATATGTCCCGGATGATAATAATTTATATATCTCAAACTATAGATATATATTGGAAGACTTTGTTATGAGCATTAAAACTAAAAGAATTGGCAATGTCAACTGATGTTTACATCAGTTGAAAATAGAAAAAAAAGAGAAACACAATTTCCTAATACAAAATGACAGAAATACATTGTTGCCTGTAAGATTAAACAAGATGTATAATGGAGAAGGCCAAAGAGCTCGTGGCCTACTAGTCTTTTTTATTTATTTTATAAGAAAGTGAATATCTTTTTCTCCTTGTAGGCCACATTCTATTTGTAAAGCATCTTTTTCATTTTATATGATATTTGCAAATAATAAAAATTGTGAATATCATACAAATGAAGGGGTTTGAAGAGTTACCAAAAAATACCAAAAGGGTATATATTTTTTTTTGATGACCAGATAGTTCTTGACCGAACCCTGTACATCTATCTAGGACGAGACTCAAACCATGTATATAATTCTTTTTTTAGAGAGTAGACCCCTCTCAACGTGAATCGAACTCATGATCTCCTAGACCCCTACGTTTTCAGGATCTAGGGGCTTAACCACAAAATAAACTCATCGTTGGTACCTAATATTCATATTCATATTCATTGGAACCCCAATATTGTATATAAGAATGTTATTTTGTAAATACATGAAAGTGATTCAAACAGTAAATATAATAGCATAAGATGAAGCTTTTTAAACATTTTCAAGAATTACATAAGTTAAAGTCTTCAACACAAAGTTTGAATAAATTAAGATAAACGAGGCAGATGAGTGTCACCACCAGAGATATTTATGCTATGTTTCTTGGACTTTGATGAATTTGCATCTAGACTCATTTTACTCAAGTTATATATTTCCAAACACTCGTTTAGTTCATGAGCAACCCTTGTCATTTTTGGTCTCTGCGCTGAAGAAGGGTTCACACATGACATTGCTAATTCAAGAGCTTTCCAAGATGAATTTGTATCATATTCTCCATGTAGATTTGGATCCATAATGGTTTGAATATCACCATTTATGAGCATAAACTTGGCCCAGTCAACTATGTGAGACTTTGCACGTGATTGATCAATCACATATTGACCAGTGATAATTTCCAATAACACAACCCCAAAGCTGTACACATCACTCTTTTCTGTTACTACCCTCTTTTGGAAGTATCTGCATGAAAAGTACTACAAGATGTTGGAATTTGTTTTTATTAAACAAGCAAGAAAGTTTGACATTTTTAAATCTATAATGTTTATACAGGGACGGTTCAATAGTTTCTAATACCCCAATTAAAAAAAAAAAATCTATGCCCTTTGTATTAAAAAAATAGACCCTAAAAAGAAAAAATTACTCTAAAACTGGGTCAATTAATTTTTTATCCTGATATATTTGAGACCTAAACAAATAAAAATATATAAATATATTTTGCCCATATGTATTTATTCATGATATATCTATATCAACTAATAAATAATGTTTATATATATTAATCAAATGCTAGCATTGTGGTCACAAAAAAAAAATTAATCAAATGCTTTGAAAAAAAAAAAGTTCTAATCGCCGGTTTACATGGCTTACGCCACATATTGGCTTTGTGTCCATACTTACTCAGGATCAAGATATCCAATAGTTCCAGCAACACTTGTGGATACTTGTGTTTGACTTCCAAGTAGAAAAGATCTCGAGAGTCCAAAGTCAGCAAGTTTGGCTTTAAATGTTTCACCTAACAATATGTTGGCACTTTTCACATCCCTATGAACCATTCGCGGCGTACATCCAATATGCATAAATTCAATTCCTAGTAAATAGAAGTACCTCCATTTGTAATTTATCATAAAGATTAAGTTTAAACGAAATAGAGTAAGTTAGTTTAAAGAAATATAAATGGTAGGAATCAAGAAAAACTATACAAACCTAATGCGGAATCAATAGCTATTTGAAGTCTATTCGGCCAGTTCAAAACAGAGCTTTTACGTTTTTCTGCCAAATATCACCATAAGTTATTGGAAATTTAATTTCACTTTTTTTTATCACATTATTATATATACTTTACCGGAAAGATGTTCATTTAAGTTCCCATTTTCCATGAACTCGTATATGAGAGCCAAATTATTTCCTTCATCACAATATCCAACAAGGCTTACTAAATGTGCAAAGTGAACTTTTATAAGTAGTTCCACCTAACAATCAACAATTTAAAATGGCACATTATCATGGAGTCATTTACAATGTACACAAAATCCAAGTGAAAGATTTTATTACCTCTGTTTTAAATTCTTTATAGCCTTGAGTTGATGATTCAGACAATACTTTGACGGCTACTTGCTCATCATTTAGAAAACCATGATAAACAATACCGAAACCTCCCTTACCAAGGACATCTTTAAAGTTATCAGTCATTTCTTTGACTTCTGAATAAGTAAATCTTCTATTTTTTATTTTGAAGGATGGACGTGTAACTGCATAAATTCATTTTACATGAAATTCCATGAGATTTTTCTACTCAAGGTTGGTCTGAGCTAAAATTGAGAAATTTAAAACATAACAAAAATATATTTGAATGTTAAAGGAATTAATTCTTAACTGTATTCATCTCTAGAGAGGTTATGAAAAATGTAGAGAGAGAATTCAAGGAAAGAGGGATTGTGCAAAAATGGTTCAAATTCGCGGTATGTATAAGAATAAATGTTAGTAACAAATAGTTTTAGCGTTTAGGGATTAAAGATTTAACTTTTGTGACGAAAAACTTAGCTTCATTTTGGATTCAAAAAGAAAAGAAATATATTGCAAGTTTTAGATACGAAAGTTATAAATTTAGATAAAACCATAACAAAACAATTATAATATTGTGACATATTGTATAATTTCATTTCTATCGTAAATTTACGATGAACTTGCTACAACAGCGCATTTAGCTTTGCGATATGGCAAATCAATTTTAAAATTTCGGTATTTATTATCATCACAAATTTTGGTATAGGTGTTTCTTTTTTTGTAAAACAGGGAAAGAGAGTGGTCTCTCTTTTGGTCGTAGTATACAATTTCTTTTTTTAGGCATAAACATATATATGAAGCATATATTTATTTTAATTACCTTTGGAAGTTGATGTCTTTCTTCTTCTAAAAATGAAGACGAGAACTAATACGATTACGATAATGGCCACACAAGAAAGAGACGCAGCAACCGCAACCACTGGAAATTTCGGTTTGCATGAACCACATTGCTTTACATTTGCATCAACACTAATTGATTAAAGAAGAAATGAATTATAGTAGATAATAAATCAACATAAAATCATCTATAAATAGAATCTTACGTTAGGTTTAATCCATCTTTCTTTCTATCAAGAAGAGCTTTAGGAACTGAACCTCCAAGATTGTTTCCACTCAAGTTTCTATGTATATGAAAAAAAAATCATTAGAATTAATGTAGATGACATCTCTTATTATATAAATAAAACATGTGATAGTACGTAATTCAACAGTTTGTGACATTAGACATAATTCATATTGTGATACATGTTCAAATACTTTTAGAAATTTAGTAAATTTTGGTTTTTATTTTCTTACAAATTATAAAATAGGTTATTTCAAGAGTTAAATATGAAAAGAGAGCTGAAAAAATAAAGTATAAAAAAGAAAACATTAATAAAAGAGTAAAATATTTGAGAGCAAAAACTAATACAAGTTGTTAATTTTAGAATCATAATATTTTTGTTCATTTCTGCGTATCATATCTAGTAATATATTCTTTTGATAACTTACATAACCAATAACGATTTGATCTTGGCTAGAAATTCAGGCACTTCTCCAGTCAAGTTATTATTTGATAAATCCCTATAAAATTGTCAATAAATGCATGTAAGGAACTTTCTACAATTAAAATTTTAAATTGTTTATTATTACTCATTCAAATCATGGAGAATACGTACAATTGTCGAAGCTCACTTAGATTTTGTATGCTAGGCGATATAACTCCATGTAATCCACTTGCAGACAAATCTCTGTTATTTTGCATGATCAAAAACATATATAAAATATTAAGATACATTTGAGATCAATGATTATGGTAGTATTAGCTAGAGTTCAAAATTTTAATTGTTTTTATGCACCAAATCTTCATTTATTATCTAAACAATTATAAAAGCAAAAACAACATCATGCAAACATAAAATTCATAATAAAATTTCAATCTAGAAAACAATAGATAGGTAGAATAAGCATAGTTTGAGAATAAGTTAGGAGAATGAATTCAAAATTTTAATTAATATCTAGAATTTGAGTATCGCAAAGATTAATGATCGAAGGTCCGAATGTTCTTACAATGTTATGATTCTTGGTGGTGTGGAGGTATCGGTAATGCTGCAGCTTAAACCAAACCATGAGAATTGTTTAGGGACACATGGATCGCCTTGCCAACTGATTCTACTCAAATTGTAAGTTGATGCAATGTTTTTGATTGCCATAACTAATAAAACCACATAAGAAAATAAAATAAGAAAACGTTATATAACATATTTAAGAACTTGAAGAAATAAACATTAGAGACTTAGAGTTATATAATACCATCATTTGTATTTGTCTCTGGTTGTGGAAAATTAATGATGGTAAAAATCTCTAAAGCATTCAGTATAGGTGGTAGAGTAGACTTGACCGTTTTGGAAAGCTCCACACGACATAACCCTCCCTCGCATTTAAGCGGTACAGGGTTGACTAATATATCTGCTTCAAAGCTTAGAGGACTATAAACATCGTAATTAACTTCACCATTAGCCATAATTTTGAATTCCCTTGTTTCATTGGCTCGCAATTGTTGAATATCGGCGAAGTAAAGGTAAGCATAACCTTCATCGTCGTTGGATTTCAATTCCCATGTAAAGGTGAACGGCTCACTGGCATTAGTCGGCATGGCAGCGGTCCTAACGACATCTTGGGGCGGGGCATAGCCTTCGGTAGAATCTGTTATGTTGAGAGTTGTGCTTATGAAAGTCCATTCAGATAAACCAAATGGAAACCAACGACGATCGTACACATCATTGGGATACCTGCCACAATCAAGTATATTGTTAACTTTATATAAAAAATATAGCTCACGATCTAATTCCTCTTCGGTAGCGTTACAAACTTAAGGTATAATGCTAAATAACTTTATTTCGAAACTTATAAACTCCTCAAAACAAAGTTCGAAACCATAATACATATATGTACTAGTTTAATCGGGGTTGTATATGTGTATTCTGGTTTCGAACTTTGTTTTTAAGGGTTTATAAATTTCGAACATTTAAAATGGGGGGTAAACAATATTATAACTAAAATATGAACATTAAGTAAGAGCATACATCTTCTGCAACATACTGCTAATGTTCAAATTGTGGTTTAGAACCAGTTATGCTAATAGGTAACGTTTTTCTACACAAGTGATATCCAATAGAGAAATAATATGGTTCTATAACTCAGTTGTATAGAAGAAAGTAGTCTTAATTATAATTGCTGACATACCTTATTAGTTCGTTCGAGTCGCTGAAGTAAGAGTGCTGTAAAGTCTTCAAGGAACCGGTTTGAGTATTATAAGTATTATATGGCAAGGGTCTTAATTCAATGGCTGATATAAATGGTGTACTTGTTCCTGTCTTAACAACACATATATTTAAACTATTAGTTCTTGTGATGTGAATGATCTCCTCCAGCGCGCCAAAACTAGAACTTTTAAAATCTAAGGATGACCAAATATTAGGACCAAGATAAAGATCAAATCTTGGAGGAGCATCAAGACCGTCGTAGTTTCCATATACAAACACTGTCCTGATTAGATATTTTGCATCTTGCGTGACATTTAGACTATAACAGTTTCTTATTCCATCCGGAAAATATCTCAAAACTCCATATGGCTTATAGATAAAGACATTTTGTGACTTATTTTGGATATTACCGGTTTTTCCTCCTTGGATGAAATTTTCATCAGTTATGTATGTTAAATTTCTGAACGGTACGTTATAAGGAGATTCATTAGAAGGTAATCCACAATCCAAACTAATGAATCCTAGTAAAACCAAATCGGAAAATATTGTTAATCCAAATATGAAAAGAGAAGTAGATGTGAAAGACAATAAGAATACCTTCTTGACTTTGAGACTTCACAAAATTGATAGAAGAGAATGTAGCCCAAACCAGTAAGAGAACCTTATTGTGTGTCTCCATTTTCAAAAGGTTCTGAATTCTCAACTAAATGAAAACTTACCAACAACTCTTGAATATATATAAGAAAGCACATCAAGATGGTTTGAGAGGAGCACTTGCCACCCAGAATTTCTCAAAACAAAACTAGTGTAATTATTTAATGATTCATAATATGCTTCTTGATCAAGTATTTAATAGTCTTTCCGGATGAAAATAATTACTCTATTTAACACTATAGATATATTTATGTTTGAAGACTTGTTAATGAGCGTTTAAACTCAAAGAATTGGCAATGTCAACTGATGTAAAAATTGGTGGCAATTAGAAAATGAGATAAACATAATTTCCTAATGCAAATAGCAGAAAAGATAAGCAGTTTATGATGGAAGCATTCAAACCCAACCTAGTGGTCGAAAGTAGTTTACCTTTTGAAATCCTAAACTATATATATTGTTACAAATCTAGAGATGAAGTTTTCAAAGTACAAGATTTAAATCTACAATACAAGATTTAAAAATATTATGAGACAACGAGTGGGTTTTAAATACAATGTTGCCTGTAAGATTAAACAAGATATATGTTGGAAGATTTTGGAGACAAGATATTGCCATTACTGTTTTATAGAAATGTACATATATGTTCATATTTTCTAATTACATAATGGAAAATATCTTGTCTTCAAGATCTTTCAATAATATATAATGGAGAAGGCCAAAGAGCTCGAGGTCTACTAGTTTATTTTTTTTTTTTTTTTTGGTATCAGAGGTCATTGTTTCGAATATTTGGTTGAGAAAATATAAGAAGACAAAATATATTTAATCAAATAGTGGTAATCGAACGAAAAGATGACAACTTTTTTTGTTGTTGTTGATAAAGAGCTTTCTGTTGATATAAAGTAACATACATCCAAATATAACCAATACAGATCCGGCCCATTAAGAAATATCCAAAATCCAATTTCCTAGAACAACATATTTGGTTTGGGCTTCCTAAAGCCCAAAGAATGCCTAAGCCTATTTTAGGAAACTCTAGTAACCCAAGAGATGATAGAAGACTTATCATCCCAACCGCCGCCTTCAACCGCGGATGTCGCCGGAGTTTAACCGGAAACCCAGCGGCAGCTCCAAGTAGTCCTAAAAACTACCCACAGAAGAACAAAAAGAAAGAGAGGAAGAGAATTTCGGTCTCCATCTGCCGCAACAAAACCCTGACCGGGGAGGTAGGTTTCCGGTGGACCGGGACTATCGAAAAACCTTCAGATATGGGGAGATCTTTTCCTCCATTTGATGACTATCCCTCACCGCCAAAAGGAGAATCAGACCGCCGTTTCTTCCTGCAATTCCGACAGATCCACCTTGAGGTCTTCCCGTCAAGGATTCGCCGATCTCCTTTTCCGACATCGCCGCGTGAGAACTGGCCAGATCTACAATGCTGTGTGGAAGCTTCTAACTTTCTTGGAGCCTCTGTGAAATCCGCTGAAAGAGGAAAGGAGGGGGGGGGGAATAGCTTCAGGTGAATCTGCATGGCGGGGTTTCCGGCGTTGGATGTCACCGAGAAGCCCCAGTCGTGGCGCACAGAGGTTTGGTCAGAAGGGGTGGCGGTGGCCTCAGTATATCCCTCTCACCGATCTTTCCAGAGAGAAAGAAGAGAGAGAAAGAGAAGTGAGAAGTTTTAATATTCTGGTAAGTGATGAAGTTCAAAAAGATGACAACTTAACAGTGTCGGTCCTAATCATTAACTTCACTTACTTATGCTCTGGATTGGCCCTACAACTTAGATCAGAGAACTTAAAATTTGAAGAAGTTTAAAGAACATAAAAGTGGCACACAAGTTTTACAAAAAAGGGCTTATTATAGAAATAATGTTTAACACTTATATCCCAAAATAAAGAAAGTACAACAGAAAGTTTGAATAAAAATAAATTCTTGAACACAACCTACAACTTGTAAGGAGGATTTATCAAAGAAAATGTACATAGATGAATAGAGGATCAACGAGGCAAAGGAACGTCATCACTTGAGAAATTTATGCTATGTATCGTTGACTTTGATGAATTTGCATCTCGACTCTTTTTACTCAAGTTAAATATTTCCAAACACTCATTTAGTTCATGAGCAACCCTTGTCATGTTTGGTCTCTCTGAAGAAGAAGGGTTCACACATGACATTGCTAACTCAAGAGCTTTCCAAGATGAATTCATATCATATTGTCCATGTAGATTCGGATCCATAATACTTTGAATATCACCATTTTCGAGCATGAACTTAGCCCATTCAACTATATAAGAATTTTGACGTGATTCATCAATCACATATTGACCAGTGATAATTTCTAGTAACACAACTCCAAAGCTGAATACATCACTCTTTTCTGTTAACCAATTCTTTTGGAAATACCTGCATGAAAAGTACTTCAAGATGTTTGATGTTTTTTTAATTAAACAAGCAAGAAAACTAGGCATATTTAAATCAACGATGTTTACACTTACTCGGGATCAAGGTATCCAAAAGTTCCAGCAACATTCGTTGATATGTGAGTTTCACTTTCAACTAGAAAAGTTCCAGCAACAGTTGTTGATACTAATTGAGTTTCACTGTCCACTAAAAAAGATCTTGAGAGTCCAAAGTCGGCAAGTTTGGCTTCAAAAGTTTGACTTAATAATATGTTGGTACTTTTCACATCTCTATGAACCATTGGCGGCTTACATCCAATATGCAAATATTCAATTCCTTGTAAATAGAGTAACCTCCTTTTGTTAACAATTTATCATAAAAATTAAGTTTTAATGAAACAAGAGTAAATAATTTTTTGAAGTATATACAAACCTAATGCAGACTCTATTGCTATTTTGAGTCTACTAGACCAACTCAAAACAGAGCCTTTATTTCCTCCTGCCAAAAATCACCATATGGTTATTGAAAATTGAAAAGGATATGGCTTGAAAGAGTTAAATTCAATTTCACTTTTTTATCAAGTTATAAAATATGGTTTACCTAAGAGATGTTCCTTTAAGTTTCCATTTTCCATGAACTCATATATGAGAGCCAAATCATTTCCTTCATCACAATATCCGACAAGACTTACTAAATGTACATAATGAACTCTTAGAAGTAGTTCGACCTAGCAATCAACAATTTAAAATGGTACATTATCAGAGTCACTTACGACGTTCCCAAAATTGTAGTGAAGATTATATATATAGTACCTCTGTTTTGAATTCCTTATAGCCTTGAGTTGATGATTGTGATAGGACTTTGACGGCTACTGGTTCTTTATTTAGAAAACCATGATAAACAATACCGAAACCTCCCTTACCAAGAACAACTTTAAAGTTATCAGTAATTTCTTTAACTTCCGAATATGTAAATCTTCTATTTTTCATCTCGAGGGATGGACGTGTAACTGCATAAAATCATTATACACAGTGTATATTCTTATGGTTGCAGTGTATATTTTTTTGTTCTTTTAGGCATAAAGATATAGAGCATATATCTCTTTTAATTACCTTTGGAATTTGATGTTTTTCTTCTTCTAAAAATAAAGATGAGAACCAATATGATTATGATAAGAGCTACACAAGATACAGATGCAGCAACTGCCACCACCGGAAATTTTGGTTGACATGACCCACATTGCTTTACATTTGCATCGACACTAAAGAAAACAGTATAAATTAATTAGAGTAAATACTACTAACCCTATAAGAAAACAGGGCGATTTTCGACGGATTTTCTTACTGACAACAGTCCGTCAATAATTATTGACGGGATATTGACGGCTTTATGACACAAAATGTCCGTAAGAAATTCCGTCAATAATTACTAATGGAATATAATCCGTCAGTAATTACTGACGGAATTATGAGAAATATCTTACAGAATACTATTGACGGATATATCCGTCAGTAATCCGTCAATAATCTGGTTTTTTTTATTTTTTTACAAAGTTGCTTATAAATTTTAAATTTCATAGGTTTATACATATAAGCCTATAATGGGTTATTAAGTTTATTTAGAAACTTGAAAACCATTTCATCAGTAATGCGTAAGTAAATGGAAACCCAAAATGTTTTTGTAACCATTTCTTTGTAACATTATCTCGAAAATTATAAATTGTAAGACCAATAAAATTATAAATTCATAAGTATAAATTCTACAAACTCAGAAATCTAAATCCCATTTACATATTATTGACGGATTATTAACGAATTAGGGTTATCTGTTAATATTTTGTCAGTAATTATATGTAATGGGGGTTTTAGATCATAAATGCAATTTTGTTAAGATTGAGCTATATGTGAAAACTTAGTTAACATCAAACACACTTTAAAACACTTAGGGTAACTCAATCAAGTAAAAAACAAAAAAAACAAAACTTCAAAATCCATTACATAGAACCACAATACATGAAACTAATTATAAACTTACAAGATGTTTATCGATATATTTTGAAATTTGTAAAAGAGAAAAACAGATTTATCAATTTTGCGATATTATCAATGCATTATGGTATTAATTGTGTCATCATCCATTTGTTTAGAAATCTGTAATACCATATTTTCATAACCAAACCCTAAACACATCCACAAATCCCATTAACTTATTATTGACGGATTACTGACGGATTAGTGACGGACAACCCTAATCCGTCTAATCTGTCAAAAATACGTAAATGGGCCTTTATACCCTAAATGCAATTTTTTTAAGATTGAACTATATGTGAAAACTTAATTAACATCAAACACACTTTAAAACACTTATGGTAATTCAATCAAAGAAAAAAAAACTTCAAACTCCATTACGTAGAACCACAATACATGAAACTAATTATAAACTTACAAGATGTTTATCAATATATTTTGAAATTTGTAAACAAGAAAAGCAGATTTATCAATTTTGGGATATTATCAATGCATTGATACTAATTGTGTCATCATCCATTTGTTTAGATATCCGTGATCCTCGGAAGTATGATATCGTCACCGAGGTAAGTTTTTCTATAAGTTAACTTTTTAAAAGTTTCATTATATCTATGTCTAACATTTTTAATTTGGTTTTTTTTTTTCAGACGGCGAAGAAGTCTAAAGGGCGCATGTTCGGACTAGGGAACATGGACCGATATTGTCTACCAGGATCCCAAGGAGCGAGAGATCCAAGCAGGGACGACGAGATGCGGAGGAAAGACGTTGAAGTAGAGACCCTGAAGAAGACCGTAGAAGATTTGGTGACCACGCGTCAAGAGGATCAGAGCCGGTTGGCGAAAATGCAGGAGATAATGGACGCGATATTAGGACGACTCGGTCCATAGTAGTTTCATTTATTTTCTTTCTTTTTTGTAATATAAAACACTTTTATTTATATAACTATGTTATTTTATAAAAAAATATAAATATTTTTAGATTTTATTAAAAATATTTTTATTATTAATCAATCAAAATATATTCAAATGTACATTTATATTATAAATATAAATAAATAATTATTTATTTTTAAAAAAATATTTCAAAATCTGTCACTAATCCGTGAGTAATTACTGACGGATTAGTGACAGAGAGTTATTGACAGATAGATCCGTCAGTAATATGTCGTCAATAATCCATCAGTAATTACTGACGTATTATTGAAGGAGATTTACTGACGGATATTTCTCGTCAAAACTCCGTCAATAATCTGCCGTCAGTAATCTGTCAGTAATTACTGACGAATAATCATTACTGACGCTCTTGGACTGACAGACTGATTCCGTTAGTCTGCTGTCAAAAACACTTGTTTATGTCCGTCAGTCCTAACGTGTTTTCTTGTAGTGTATACGTTAAAATGTAATCATTTAAAACGGAGTCTTACGTTAGATTTAATCCATCCTTTTTTCTATCAAGAAGGGCTTTTGGAACTGAACCTCCAAGCTTGTTTCCACTCAAGTTTCTGTAGATGTGGAAAATCATTAGAAGTAATGAAGATGGCATAAAAATATATATACTTAACACTTACATGACTAACAATGATTTCATCTTGGCTAAAAATTCGGGGACTTCTCCGGTCAAGTTGTTATTTGATAAATCCCTATAATTTGTCAAGATATAAATTTCAAGTACTTATCAAATTCAAATTTGTAAGTATTATTCAATTGTGGAGTATACTTACAATTGTTGAAGCTCACTTAGATTTTGTATGTGAGGCGATATAACTCCATGTAATCCGCTTTCAGACAGATCTCTTTTTCATGATCATATAAATATATTACAAAGATGCATTTGAAAACGATAAAATTTAGTAGTAGGTACAATCCAGGTTGGTTCCGACTCTTGAGTCCAAGCAGAAAAACACGAATTTACAATTTATTTTATTTTTAAAATTTTAGTTTAGTAAGCGATCAATTTTTTTGTAAAATTATGTAAAACTACCTACTTTTTAATTTGGATTGCGAGTTTAAAAATTTCAAGACCGGTTGTGAGTTCAATTATCTCTATGTACAAATGGTTAAAGTAATGACAAAAACAAAATAGAAAATGAATAACTTGAATGTTCTTACAATGTTATAATTCTTGGTGGTGTGGAGATATCGGTAATGCTGCAGCTTAAACCATTCCACGAGAATTGTTTAGGGACACATGGATCGCCTTGCCAACTGATTCTACTCAAATTATAAGCAGATGCAATGTTTTTGATGGCAATAACTAGAAACCACAAAAAAAGATTAAAAACAAGAAGTTAACATATGTTCGTACTTGTAAAATTTCATGCCCAAACGGTTTTTGATGTAAGTCTTAATTGAAATCAGTTCACACTCATAATTTTAAAGAAAATATTGAGAAATTCCATAAGTACTACAAAAATAACTTCATATTTCAAATATACAACACATTCAAATTTAAATTTTAGGTTTGGATTCACTTATTAGAGTTTAGATTTTATTTTTGAAAGGGATATAGTTTAGTTTTGGGGTTTTAGGGTTTAAATTTGAAAATATAAAAATATTTCAAATTTGTGGTATTTTTGGTATAAAAATACATTCGTGGTATTTTTCAAAAAAAAAAAAAAAAAAAAAGAGTATGATATTTTTGGAACATATTTAATTTTTGTGGTATTTGAGAATCTCCCAGAAAATATTTATGTGCATGAGAAACTCAAAAGTTACATACCGTCATCTATATTCGTCCCTGATTGTGGAAAATTTATGACGCTAAAAAGTTCTATAGCATTCATTAGAGGTGGTCTAGTCGACTTGGCCGTTCTGAAAAGTTGCACACGACATACCCCTCCCTCGCATTTAAGCGGTGCAAGGTTAAATTCAGTTCTTGCTTCAAAGCTTTGAGGTATATAGATATCGTAATCAACTTTACTATTCGCCAAAATTCTAAACTCCCTTGTTTCATTGGCTCGCAATTGTTGGATCTCGGCGAAGTAAACATAAGCATATGTTTCATCATCAGAGCTATCCAAATTCCAAGAGTAGGTGAAAGGCTCACTGGCATTAGTCGGTATGACCGCGGTCCTAATGACATCTTGGGGTGGGACATAGCCTTCGGTGGAATCTGTTATGTCGCGAGTTGTACTTATGAGAGTCCATTCTGGTGGTATGCCATCTGGAAGCCAATGACGATCATACGCGTCATTGGGATACCTGCCACAATCAAGTATTGTTGACTTTATATTAAGAAGGTAAAAGAAAATACTTAGTTACGCCAACTTTTTCTATAACACCAATTGGCAGTGAGAAGATTGGTCGATCGATCTCTTACGTATATTGGAATCATGATTTCAAATCAGTTAAAATTTCATTCTAATTTGCGGGTCCAGCTCAGAGCGATATTTTTAAAATTAATTTAGGATTTTGAGTTACGCCACAGATCGACCTAAATCAAAGGTAAGAATAGTTGACTTGGCCTGATCTTCATAGGCCGAACTAGGCCTCTCTTTTTTAATCCCTTCATACGAACTGAATTTTTGTAGGGGTGTTCAACCAAGCATCAACATCCTATCATGATACATTTTACTATACAAGTGATCTCCAATGGAACTATAAGTCATATATGTAATGTTATCGATATAATATTGCAATTTGATGCAACGTGATATTTGAAATATACCAAACATTTTAAATATCTCAAAATATCTATACTGTTATTTAATTTATTAATTATTTTAAATTAGTTGTTATTATCTTTATGGTTTTTGTTTAATAGTTTTTAGATTTTATTTTTTTTATAGTATAAATAGCTTCTTAGACTTATTGTATTATTTAGACTTTGATTAATTAATAAAAGAGTTTTTGCTTTGAGAGAAGACAATTTTAATTCCTTAATTCGATAAATCTTGAGACATTAATCTAAGAAAGCCTTGATTTATTCAGAGATTCTTAAACAAAACGAATAATCTTGCAGAACCTAGTTATAAGCGTATTCTCAGAATCAACGAATCTCTACTTGTTATTCCTAGAACAAAGTAGTCATACCTTATTAACTCGTTCGAGTGGTTGAAGTAAATGTGCCGTATACTCTTTAAGGAACCGCCTTGAGTAGGATAAGTATCATATGGCAAGGGTCTTAATTCTATGGCTGATATCAATGGTATACTTGTCCCTGTCTTCACAACACATATATCTAAATTGTTAGATCTTGTGATGTGAATGATCTCCTCTATCGCGCCAAAACCAGAACTTTTAAGATCTAAGGATTTCCAAATATTAGGACCAAGATAAAGATCAAATCTTGGAGGAGCATCAAGACCGTCATAGTTTCCATATACAAAAAATGTCCTGATTAAATACTTGGTGTCCTGTGTAACATTTAGACTATAGCAGTTTCTTATTCCATCCGGAAAATATCTCAAAACTCCATATGGCTTATAGATAAAGACATTTTGTGAGTTATTTTGGATATTACCGGTTTTGCCTCCTTGAATGAAATTAGCATCAGATATGTATGTTAAGTTGGTGAATGGTTCGGTATAAGGAGATTCATTAGAAGGTAATCCACAATCCAAACTGATGAATCCTAATAAAACCAATTCGGAAAAATATTGGAAAATTTAGTTTTCTCTTGGAGAAAATACATAAATCTAAAATACTAAAAGAAAAGTATAAGTGTAAAAAGGTAAAAATACCTTGTTGACTTTGAGACTTCACAAGATTTGTAAATGAGAAAGTAGCCCAAACTAGTAAGAGAACCTTTTTGCGTGTCTCCATCTTCGACTGGTTTTCAGTTTACCATCAAACAAAAACTTACTAAAAGATCTTCAATACAAATATATACAAGGAGGAGGACATTAAGAAGTCTTGTGAGGAGCACTTGCCATCATTCAAAAATTAGTGTAATTCTTTAAAGATTCACAATATTGTTAAGTGAACTATTATTTAAGTTTTGTATTTGTACACTATTGATATATATTTTTATATTAGGAAAAAAAACCCGTTTATGAGCATTGACACTAATAAAATTGGCAATGTCAACTGAAGTAAACATCACTTGCAAATAGAAAAAGAGATATACATAATTTTCTAATCCAAATAGCAGAACAAGATAAGCAATTTATGATGGAACAAGTAATTTCTAGGAAGCATTCAAACACAACTAGTGTTCGAAAGTAGTTTACCTTTTGAAATCTTAAACTATATATGGTAACATATCTAGAGATGAAGTTTTCAAAGAACAAGATTAAATTATATATTGTTCACAAATATTTTGACTTAAAAAATAATTGATGTGTGTGAAAAATATACTACAAACACGTATAAGGAAAGTCAGACAATACTTCATTTTCTAAAAAATTAAGAGAAAACTATTAAAATACATTGTTGAATGTGAGATTAAATAAGATGTATTAGGCCTGAGCATTTCGGGTAATAGCGGGTAGAGGTTGGGTACGGGTAGTTCGGGTATGAAAAACTAATACCCAAAGCATAGTCATAAAATTAAGGATCGGGTAATGATGGGTACTGTTCAGGTAAGGATCGGGTCGCATAGTTAAAATCAATACCCGTTTAATACCCGAACTCGTAATATGTTATATAAATTTGACTAATATGTAACTATGTGTATTAGAATTTGAAAATAGTATAATGATTGATTATAATATTATATTTTCATAAGAAAAACTTTAGAAAATTGAATAAAATAGTAACAAAATCGAAAATAAGACAAAATAACCAATTATGTAATTTTTTGTAACGTTGATTAAATCATATATTTATTATAACACAAAATTTATATTTATTTAGGAAGTTATTATCATTATAATTAAGTTTTGAAATAATTTTATAAATTTAGGTATGTAAACGGTCGAATACCCAAATAATTACCCTTACCCAACCATTACCCGTTTAAAAAATTTTTCTTGACCCAAACATGTAACTATCATTACTAGTACTTGTTTAAAAGTGGTACACAACTTTTACAAAAACAAGATCTATAGTAGAAATAATGGTTTAACACTAATAGCCCAAATTAAAAGTACTAACACAAAGTTTGAATAAAAATAAATTGTTGAACACAATATATGGAGAGTGTTTACTAAAGAAAAATGTATAGATGAAAAGATGATTAACGAGGCAAAGGAACATCACTACTAGAGAAATTTATGCTATGTCCTGTTGACTTTGAAGAATTTGCATCTTGACTCATTTGACTCAAGTTATATATATCCAAACATTCGTTTAATTCATGAGCAACCTTTGTCATGTTTGGTCTCTCTACGGAAGAAGGGTTAATGCATGACATTGCTAACTCAAGAGCTTTCCAAGATGAATGTGTATCATATTGTCCTTGCAGATTAGGATCCATAATACTTTGAATATCACCATTTTCGAGCATAAACTTAGCCCATTCAACTATGTAAGACTTTGAACGTGATTGATCAATCACATTTTGACCAGTGATAATTTCTAGTAACACAACTCCAAAGCTGAAGACATCACTCTTTTCTGTTAACCAACTCTTTTGGTAGTATCTGCATGAAAAGTACTTCAATTAGTTTTCGATTATTGAATAAGAAAGAAAAGTAACTAAGGGACTTTGGTCTAATGATTGAGACACTCTTTAAAGTGTTTAAGGTCACTAGTTCAAATCCCTTAGGAGGTGTGATTTACGCCTTAAATAAGTATTATCTGACTCCGGATACCGGGAGAGATTATGGGCCAAAGGCTCGGAACTTCCACGGTTTATCAAAAGAAAATAATAATAAGCAAGAAAAGTAGTCATTTTTAAATCTACAATGTCTACAGTACTTACTCAGGATCAAGATATCCAAAAGTTCCAGCAACATTTGTTGATATTTGAGTTTCACTGTCCACTAGAAAAGATCTTGAGAGTCCAAAATCGGCAAGTTTGGCTTGAAAAGATTGGCCTAACAATATGTTGGTACTTTTCACATCTCTATGAACCATTGGCGGCTTACATCCAATATGCAAATACTCAATTCCTATTTCATACATAAACAATCATTTGTTATCGATCGATGAATTCATAAAATACCATCGAAACTAGTTTGTGGGACATATATATATTACTAACTTTTAATTGTTTCAAAAATATTGTTTAATTTGTTTCTTTCAAAAATACGTACCACAAACATTAAAAAATAGAATTTTAAAGATTTATAGTTGAAAATTTTAAGTTTGAGTCCACTAACTAAAGTTTACCGTTGAACTTTGGAGGGACTATGATGTACGTTTGGAAATTTAGGAATTATATTTAAAATTTAAAAACTATTTTAAGTTTGAGTCGAGATATTATGGAACAATTTTTTGTTGTATTTTTGGAACAATCGAAATCATTTGAAAATTTAGAATTAAAACTCAAAAGAAACGGTATTTTTGAGTATAACCACTTAACAATTTATCATAAAAATAATAATGGAATAAGATTAAATCAACTAAAAAATATTGATAAATAGTAGGAACTAACAAAAATTGTACAAACCTAATGCAGACTCGATAGCTATTTTAAGTCTACTCGGCCAGTTTAGAACAGATCCTTTAATTCCTCCTGCCAAAATTTATCATCTATGGTTATTGGAAACTTTTAAAGCATTTGGTATGAAACATTTAACTCAAATATTTTTCATAACACTTTAATAATTATAATATTGTTTACCTGATAAATGTTCCTTTAAGTTTCCATTTTCCATGAACTCATATATAAGAGCTAAATCATTTCCTTCATCACAATATCCGATAAGGCTTACTAAATGTACATAATGAACTCTTAGAAGTAGTTCGACCTAGTAGCCAACAATTTAAAAATGGTACATATCATGACTTATTCACGATCTAACCCAAAAATTTAGTGGAAGATTTTAGTACCTCTGTTTTGAATTCCTTATAACCTTGAGTTGATGATTGAGACAAGACTTTGACGGCTACTTCTTCTTTATTTAGGATACCGTGATAAACAATACCGAAACCTCCCTTACCAAGAACAATTTTGAAGTTATCAGTCATTTCTTTGACGTTTGAATAAGTAAATCTTCTATTTTTCATTTTGAGGGATGGACGCGTAACTGCATAAAGTCATTTGACATGGATCCATGAGATAATTGATATTTATCATTATTAGGGTTAGCATGAGCTAAAGGATTAAGTTAAAGTTTTTTACATCACAAAAAATATTTGAAATGTTAAAAGGTAGGGTGTGTTTTTTTTTTTTGATAAAAGGTAGGGTGTTCATTTTTGGAATAACATATATAAATCAAACTTAATCGAATTAGACAATATACCACATAACCAGTTTGATATATTTTTCTAAAAACCATTGGATATGGATATGATACAGAGCATAACTGAAAAATCAATAACATCTGACATAATACAAATATTATATTAGATATATTATATAGTTAAATAATTTTATTTTTAATGGTTTTTTCTATTGATTATTTCTTATTTTTTAGGGTTTGTTTTAATTTCTTTATCAATTTTAACTTTAAAAAATGTTATGGATTTATTATAAAAACTTCATTTAATATTTTTTTGTGGGCATCACATTTATCTTTAATTTCACGAATATATAAAATATTTAGGATTTTAATCCATTTTTAGACGTTTATTGGTTTACCCTTCAACGAAGAAATTTAAGTTTTTCTTCAATCCTCATAAAATATTAAATGTATAAACATATCAAATAAAATATATGAGATTTTTGGTTAAAAATCAAAAAGTGTTTAAATCGAAAAAATCAAAATAGATATGAATTAAATACGGTAAAAAATCATTAATAAAAATCTGGAAAAATGATATGAAACTAGACCGATATCTAGATTAAACATCTAAAAAAAACATAAACTTTTGAAATTGTATAGTAATATAGTTTACTATTTTCTTATTTAGGCATAAATTATACTTCGGATCAGAGTGTATGTATATTTCTTTTAATTACCTTTCAAAGTTGATGTTTTTCTCCTTTTAAAGATGAAGACGAGAACCAATATTGTTATGATAATAGCTACACCAGAAAGAGAAGCACCAATGGCCACCATCGGAAATTTTGGTTGGCATGAACCACATTGCTTTACATTTGGATCAACACTAAACCAGAAGAAAACATTATAAACGAGATCAGTGGATAATAAGTCAACATTATCTCTAAACATAATCTTACATTAGTTTTAATCCATCTTTTTTTCTATCAAGAAGGGCTTTAGGAACTGAACCTTCAAGATTGTTTCCACTCAAGTTTCTATGGATATGGACAAATCATTAGTAAAAATTTAATGAAGATGACATAAAATTACACAAGAAATTACTTTGGATAACTTACATGACCAACAATGATTTCATCTTAGCTAGAAATTCTGGCACTTCTCCAGTCAAGTTATTGTTTGATAAATCCCTATAGTTTTTCTAGAAATAAATTTACAGTACTTCACAAAATAATTATTATAAGTACTATCCAATTGTGGAGTAACTTACAATTGTTGAAGCTCACTTAGATTTTGTATGGTAGGCGATATAACTCCATGTAATCCACTTGCAGACAAATCTCTTTTTGCATGATCAGAGACATATCAGCTTATATTATGTAAATATACATTTGAGATCAAAATAAATTAATTTGGTTAGTGTAAAGGACTTGGTGTAACACTCTATTATAGTATAGCTTGAATTAGTGTTTGTACTAAAACCAATTTACCCAAACACTAATTCAATCTATACTAAATACATCCTGATTTTTTATGATTGAATTTGCTATTCCGGAAATTAAAAACTTGTTTATTGGTCATACAGATCATTACGTGATCTTTTCCGTTCTTTGTCCTCACTCGCACGATACCATAAATAATTTTATGGTAGATCATTTATGGATTAGTCTAATATAAATATGTTTAACTTCAATCGAAAAATAAGTGCACTTTAACAACATAAATAGTTAAATTGATGCACTATTCTTTTTTAAACCGAGATACGACGGTTGGTTTCTTTGTGCCCCACATTTTTTTTTTGGTACAGAAATTATTCTTTAAAATGGGAAAATATCTAAATTAGTAATTTAATAACAAATAAGACAATGAATAACTTGAATGTTCTTACAATGTTATGATTCTTGGTGGTGTAGAAGTATCGGTAATGCTGCAGTTTAAACCAATCCACGAGAATTGTTTAGGAACACATGGATCGCCTTGCCAACTGATTCTACTCAAATTGTAAGTTGATGCAATGTTTTTGATTGCAATAACTTACAAAACCACAAAAAGAGATAAGACAAGAAGTTAACATGTGTAAGAACTTGTAGGGAAAAAAACATTTATATGCTTGAGAAACTTATATCAGTTATATATACCATCATCTGTATTAGTCTCTGATTGTGGAAAATGTATGACGCTAAAAAGTTCTATAGCATTCATTAGAGGTGGTCTAGTCGATTTGGGCGTTCTGAAAAGCTGCACACGACATATGGCTCCCTCGCATTTAAGTGGAACTGGATTGACTAAAATGCTTGCTTCAAAGCTTAGAGGACTATAAACATCGTAATCAACTATACTATTCACCAGAATTCGGAATTCCCTTGTTTCATTGGCCCGCGGTTGTTGGATATCAGCAAAGTAAATGTAACCATAACATTCATCATCGGAGGTATCCATATCCCAAACAAAGTTGAATGATTCACTGGCATTAGCCGGCATGGCAGCTGTCCTAATAACATTTTGTGGCGGAACATAGCCTTCGGTAGAATCTGTTATGTTACGAGTTGTGCTTATGTAAGTCCATTCGGGATGGATGCTAGTTGGCTTCCAACGACGATCATACACATCATGAGGATACCTGCCACAATCGAGTATATATTGTTTACTTCATATATTAGACGAATCATTAGACTTTAAAGGCTACAATATAAAATGAAAAAATGAGCCGATTATTAAATTAAAATTTTTAAAATGGGCCAGTTCTTTGACTGAAATTTTAAAAATAAAAATGGACCGCAAGCTTGTGCTTGATATGCTTGGCCTCAAGACCGGCCTTTATATCAAGAAGTCGAAGAAAATTTATAGAAGAAAGTAGTCTTAATAGCAATAGAGAGAATGAAAATGCTGGCATACCTTAGTAGGTCACTCGAGTCGCTGAAGTAAAAGTGGTCTAAAGTCTTCAATGAACCGGTTCGAGTGGTATAAGTATCATACAGCAAAGGTCTTAATTCTATGGTTGATATCAATGGTATACTTGTCCCTGTCTTAACAACACATATATCTAAACTGTTAGTTCTTGTGATGTGAATGATCTCCTCCACTGTGCGAATAGCAGAGTTCTTAAGATCTAAGGATGACCAAATATTAGGACCAAGATAAAGATCAAATCTTGGAGGAGCATCAAGACCATCGTAGTTTCCATAGACAAACACTGTCCTGATTAGATACTTTGTGTCCTGTGTGACATTTAAGCTATAACAGTTTCTTATTCCATCCGGAAAATATCTCAAAACTCCGTATGGCTTTTCGATAAAGACATTTTGCGAGTTATTTTGGATATAACCGGTTTTGCCTCCTTGGATGAAATTTTCATCAGTTATGTATGTTAAGTTGGTGAATGGTTCGTTATAAGGAGATTCATTAGAAGGTAATCCACAATCCAAACTGATGAATCCTGGTAAAATCGGATCGAAAAAATATTGAAAAAATTACTTTTTGCTTGGAGAAAATACATAAATTCTAAATATGAAAGATAAGTAGAAGTGAAAGACGATAAAATTACCTTGTTGACTTTGAGAATTCACAAAATTTATAAAGGAGAAGGTGGCCCAAACGAGTAAGATAACCTTTTTGCGTATCTCCATTTGCTCAACCAGACGAAAACTTACCAAAAAATTTTGAATATATATAAAAAAAAGACATCAAGAAGTTTTGGGAGAAGCACTTGCCACCCATAACTTTCTCAAAATTAGTGTAATTGTTTAAAGATTCATAATATACTTATTGATCTAGTATTTAATAGTCTTTAATATCTGTTCCGGATGAAAATTATTTATATATCTCACACTATATATAATTTATATTAGAAGCATTAAAATTACAAGAATTGGGAATGTCAACTGATATAAACATCACTTGCAAATAGAAAAAGAGATATACATAATTTCCTCATCCAAATGGCAGAAAAGATAAGCAGTTTATATGATGGAACTATTGAAATAAGAAAAAATGAGTCTCTATCAAGATCAATGAAATAGAAGATAAAGAATCAAAGAGAAGAAACTATTCATCCAGAATTTTCATCTACCCAGAATTCTCATCCCTCCTGAATTGTGCTACACCTAAAAGCACATTAAATCTTCTAGAAGTGTTGAAAGTCAATAT